>JAUIMM010000720.1:600000-808639 GCA_031769625.1 Taudactylus pleione
TGTAAGTAGGTTTAAATATAATTCTGCATCATCCCACATATACCATGTGCAGTGTGTAAAACATGATACAGTCTGTAAATAGGTGTACATATAATTCTGCATCAGGCCCACAGATACCATGTGCAGTGTGTAAGACACGATACAGTTTGTAAGCAGGTGTACATATAATTCTGCATCAGACCCACATATACCATGTGCAGTGTGTAAGACACGATACAGTCTGTAAGCAGGTGTACATATAATTCTGCATCAGGCCCACATAACCATGTGCAGTGTGTAAGACACGATACAGTCTGTAAGCAGGTGTACATTTAATTCTGCATCAGGCCCACATATACCATATGCAGTGTGTAAGACACGATACAGTCTGTAAGCAGGTGTACATATAATTCTGCATCAGGCCCACATATACCATGTGCAGTGTGTAAGACACGATACAGTCTGTAAGCAGGTGTACATATAAGTCTGCATCAGGCCCACATATACCATGTGCAGTGTGTAAAACACGATACAGTCTATAAGCAGGTGTACATATAATTCTGCATCAGGCCCACATATACCATGTGCAGTGTGTAAGACACGATACATTATGTAAGCAGGTGTACATATAATTCTGCATCAGGCCCACATATACCATGTGCAGTGTGTAAGACACGATACATTATGTAAGCAGGTGTACATATAATTCTGCATCAGGCCCACATATACCATATGCAGTGTGTAAGACACGATACAGTCTGTAAGCAGGTGTACATATAAGTCTGCATCAGGCCCACATATACCATGTGCAGTGTGTAAGACACGATACAGCCTGTAAGCACGGTACATATAATTCTGCATCAGGCCCACATATACTATGTGCAGTGTGTAAGACACGATACAGTCTGTAAGCAGGTGTACATATAAGTCTGCATCAGGCCCACATATACCATGTGCAGTGTGTAAAACACGATACAGTCTGTAAGTAGGTGTACATATAATTCTGCATCAGGCCCACATATACCATGTGCAGTGTATAAAACACAATATAGTCTGTAAGCACGGTACATATAATTCTGCATCAGGCCCACATATACTATGTGCAGTGAGCAAGATATGATACAGTCTGTAAGTAGGTGTACATATAATTCTGCATCAGGCCCACATATACCATGTGCAGTGTGTAAAACATGATACAGTCTGTAAGTAGGTGTACATATAATTCTGCATCAGGCCCACATATACCATGTGCAGTGTGTAAGACACGATACAGTTTGTAAGCAGGTGTACATATAATTCTGCATCAGACCCACATATACCATGTGCAGTGTGTAAGACACGATACAGTCTGTAAGTAGGTGTAGATATAATTCTGCATGAGCCCCACATATACCATGTGCAGTGTGTAAAACATGATACCATCTGTAAGTAGGTTTAAATATAATTCTGCATCATCCCACATATACCATGTGCAGTGTGTAAAACATGATACAGTCTGTAAATAGGTGTACATATAATTCTGCATCAGGCCCACATATACCATGTGCAGTGTGTAAGACACGATACAGTTTGTAAGCAGGTGTACATATAATTCTGCATCAGACCCACATATACCATGTGCAGTGTGTAAGACACGATACAGTCTGTAAGCAGGTGTACATATAATTCTGCATCAGGCCCACATAACCATGTGCAGTGTGTAAGACACGATACAGTCTGTAAGCAGGTGTACATTTAATTCTGCATCAGGCCCACATATACCATATGCAGTGTGTAAGACACGATACAGTCTGTAAGCAGGTGTACATATAATTCTGCATCAGGCCCACATATACCATGTGCAGTGTGTAAGACACGATACAGTCTGTAAGCAGGTGTACATATAAGTCTGCATCAGGCCCACATATACCATGTGCAGTGTGTAAAACACGATACAGTCTATAAGCAGGTGTACATATAATTCTGCATCAGGCCCACATATACCATGTGCAGTGTGTAAGACACGATACATTATGTAAGCAGGTGTACATATAATTCTGCATCAGGCCCACATATACCATGTGCAGTGTGTAAGACACGATACATTATGTAAGCAGGTGTACATATAAGTCTGCATCAGGCCCACATATACCATGTGCAGTGTGTAAAACACGATACAGTCTATAAGCAGGTGTACATATAATTCTGCATCAGGCCCACATATACCATGTGCAGTGTGTAAGACACGATACATTATGTAAGCAGGTGTACATATAATTCTGCATCAGGCCCACATATACCATGTGCAGTGTGTAAGACACGATACATTATATAAGCAGGTGTACATATAATTCTGCATCAGGCCCACATATACCATATGCAGTGTGTAAGACACGATACAGTCTGTAAGCAGGTGTACATATAAGTCTGCATCAGGCCCACATATACCATGTGCAGTGTGTAAGACACGATACAGCCTGTAAGCACGGTACATATAATTCTGCATCAGGCCCACATATACTATGTGCAGTGAGCAAGATATGATACAGTCTGTAAGTAGGTGTACATATAATTCTGCATCAGGCCCACATATACCATGTGCAGTGTGTAAGACACGATACAGTCTGTAAGCAGGTGTACATATAAGTCTGCATCAGGCCCACATATACCATGTGCAGTGTGTAAAACACAATACAGTCTATAAGCAGGTGTACATATAATTCTGCATCAGGCCCACATATACCATGTGCAGTGTGTAAGACACGATACATTATGTAAGCAGGTGTACATATAATTCTGCATCAGGCCCACATAAACCATGTGCAGTGTATAAAACACAATATAGTCTGTAAGTAGGTGTACATATAATTCTGCATCAGGCCCACATATACCATGTGCAGTGTGTAAAACATGATACAGTCTGTAAGTAGGTGTACATATAATTCTGCATCAGGCCCACATATACCATGTGCAGTGTGTAAGACACGATACAGTTTGTAAGCAGGTGTACATATAATTCTGCATCAGACCCACATATACCATGTGCAGTGTGTAAGACACGATACAGTCTGTAAGTAGGTGTAGATATAATTCTGCATGAGCCCCACATATACCATGTGCAGTGTGTAAAACATGATACCATCTGTAAGTAGGTTTAAATATAATTCTGCATCATCCCACATATACCATGTGCAGTGTGTAAAACATGATACAGTCTGTAAATAGGTGTACATATAATTCTGCATCAGGCCCACAGATACCATGTGCAGTGTGTAAGACACGATACAGTTTGTAAGCAGGTGTACATATAATTCTGCATCAGACCCACATATACCATGTGCAGTGTGTAAGACACGATACAGTCTGTAAGCAGGTGTACATATAATTCTGCATCAGGCCCACATAACCATGTGCAGTGTGTAAGACACGATACAGTCTGTAAGCAGGTGTACATTTAATTCTGCATCAGGCCCACATATACCATATGCAGTGTGTAAGACACGATACAGTCTGTAAGCAGGTGTACATATAATTCTGCATCAGGCCCACATATACCATGTGCAGTGTGTAAGACACGATACAGTCTGTAAGCAGGTGTACATATAAGTCTGCATCAGGCCCACATATACCATGTGCAGTGTGTAAAACACGATACAGTCTATAAGCAGGTGTACATATAATTCTGCATCAGGCCCACATATACCATGTGCAGTGTGTAAGACACGATACATTATGTAAGCAGGTGTACATATAATTCTGCATCAGGCCCACATATACCATGTGCAGTGTGTAAGACACGATACATTATGTAAGCAGGTGTACATATAATTCTGCATCAGGCCCACATATACCATATGCAGTGTGTAAGACACGATACAGTCTGTAAGCAGGTGTACATATAAGTCTGCATCAGGCCCACATATACCATGTGCAGTGTGTAAGACACGATACCATCTGTAAATAGGTGTACATATAAGTCTGCATCAGGCCCACATATACCATGTGCAGTGTGTAAAACACGATACAGTCTATAAGCAGGTGTACATATAATTCTGCATCAGGCCCACATATACCATGTGCAGTGTGTAAGACACGATACATTATGTAAGCAGGTGTACATATAATTCTGCATCAGGCCCACATATACCATGTGCAGTGTGTAAGACACGATACATTATGTAAGCAGGTGTACATATAAGTCTGCATCAGGCCCACATATACCATGTGCAGTGTGTAAAACACGATACAGTCTATAAGCAGGTGTACATATAATTCTGCATCAGGCCCACATATACCATGTGCAGTGTGTAAGACACGATACATTATGTAAGCAGGTGTACATATAATTCTGCATCAGGCCCACATATACCATGTGCAGTGTGTAAGACACGATACATTATGTAAGCAGGTGTACATATAATTCTGCATCAGGCCCACATATACCATATGCAGTGTGTAAGACACGATACAGTCTGTAAGCAGGTGTACATATAAGTCTGCATCAGGCCCACATATACCATGTGCAGTGTGTAAGACACGATACAGCCTGTAAGCACGGTACATATAATTCTGCATCAGGCCCACATATACTATGTGCAGTGTGTAAGACACGATACAGTCTGTAAGCAGGTGTACATATAAGTCTGCATCAGGCCCACATATACCATGTGCAGTGTGTAAAACACGATACAGTCTGTAAGTAGGTGTACATATAATTCTGCATCAGGCCCACATATACCATGTGCAGTGTATAAAACACAATATAGTCTGTAAGCACGGTACATATAATTCTGCATCAGGCCCACATATACTATGTGCAGTGAGCAAGATATGATACAGTCTGTAAGTAGGTGTACATATAATTCTGCATCAGGCCCACATATACCATGTGCAGTGTATAAAACACAATATAGTCTGTAAGCACGGTACATATAATTCTGCATCAGGCCCACATATACTATGTGCAGTGAGCAAGATATGATACAGTCTGTAAGTAGGTGTACATATAATTCTGCATCAGGCCCACATATACCATGTGCAGTGTGTGTAACACCCTTTAATAAGTATGAGAAAGAGGGATAATCCATATAGGGTGTAAAATATGTAAAATAAAACAGAACTATATGTGTGTATATTACATCTTTAAGATAGTATTGTATCTGTATGTGTTTAATATGACTGTGTATAATTATTATATGTACAGTGTGAAGGGGTGAAACATGGCCCCAGTGAAAGTGATTTACTGCACCTCATACACTGCATGGAGGGATAGTTCTAGAAAGAGCACATGGACAGGTCAGCAAGGTTATAAATGCCACTGCAGCAGCAGTAACTGCCAGTCTAGTAACTGCCAGTCTCCTGATCCCCCTCCAGTGCTGACTGACCTGATCACCTCCATGCTGTCTGGCTTAAGAGCTGAGATGACAGCAGAGATGGAGTAACAGGCTCAGTCAGGCCAGTGTGAGCAGAGCAGCATCTGCACTAAGCTGACAGCATCAGCGTCAGATCGGAGGAGTAGCCGCAGCAGCATCTGGCCACTGAGATAGTGGAGTTCAGGCAGGGAGCTGTGTGACGCAGGAGCTCAGTACAGCTGAAGGAAGGCAGGAGGCGGAGGCAGCTGCTAGAGATTTGCCTGAGTGACATAAGGAGTCAGCTGGGAGCAGCTATACGCGGAGGTGGTGAGCCCAGTTAATAACAAACACTAAGGAGTCACTCTTATAAAACTTTTATAATAGCCAAATGGAGAGAAGTGCTGGGGGAGAGATTGGATTAATTTAGACCTGCAGTGATTGCATTTACAGAGATATTACCTTCTGGCTTAGATTACCATTATTACACTAACTAATCCCTGGGACCATGAGACATCCTTAAAAAGCAGACTGTAGTAGCAATATTACTGAGGTTCTGTTTTCAAAAGAAAATAACTTTAAAAGGTGATTCGCTACAATAGTTGCCAATATTAAACGGGATTCTGGACTTGAGACAGGAGAAGCACATTTACTGTACTAAAGGCACCCGTCCTCAGGATATGATATAAAACACTACCCGGAACATATAGCAAACTAAATACTGCTCAGTCTAAGCGAACTATAGCAGCGGACATCCTTCTGTTAAATACAAATTGGGATTACTCCCTGATGCAGGACTAAAGACACGCCACAGGATGCCTATTGTGTGATAGACTCATTCATAGACTTTTCTAAATAATTTCATATGTGATGTTTTTCAGTGTTTGTATGTAATAATATACAGGCTATTTATCCTGTTAGCTATTTGCTAGGTATAATATAAATTACTATATTAATAATAAGAGTATGGTTGATTGTATTAAAACCACTATTCTAATATATTTGCAACATAAACATGTGTTATTCAATATGTTAGTAGTACGAAACCTTTAAAACTCTGTTTGAAAGTTATCACAAAATATAGAAAAGAAACTTGTACTGTGGTGTTATTTACTTAATAATCCTTAGGTGAGATATTTCAAAGAGTGAATTCAGTGGAGAAGAATTATACAGATAGCAGGTAAATGATGTTTCTATGTAACGCAACACTAATTTAGTAATTAGGTGGGTTTTGCCCAAGTGGACCCATACTACATTATAACAGTAAATAGCTTGGGTGGAGGCACTAAACTTAACCAATCTGCAGTCACAAACAGGGTTACAACTGGAGGCACTGCTGAGATCTGAAAAGTGAGACAGGGAAGCCTCGGGGTATCTTCTGTTTACTATCAAGGTATGGCGTCAATAAAGAGGGAAGATATTTTAGAGTGGTGTGAAAGGAAAAGTGTCCCCCCACTGAACTGCTTAGCCCTAGGGGGGAATCTGAGCGATGTTCGGAGTGCTCAGATAGTATTAGCTGTTGAGAATTTGTACGGCATCAAAGAGCCACGAGTGGTAGATTTTTGGGAAAAAATTGATGGAGTAGTGTGCGCTGCATTAGTAGTCACCAAGGAACCGCTGGAAAGGGATATGATTCCTGTTAGGATACCCACTCCTGATGGAGATGGACAGAAGTGGAATATTATTTGGCCAGTTGAAAAGCCAAGCAGTGGTATAGGGGCAGGGGAATCTGTTCATAATCGTTCCACACCCTTTAATGGGGAGAATTTACAGAATATGAGGAGTAATACTCTTGACCAAGGATCTAATGCTAATACAAACCAGAACAATGCGATGGTGACTGTTGTAAAGACGCTAGTAGATGAATTTGGGAGAATTCATCATGAGGGAGGGTATAGACGCTTGAGGATTTTTTCTGGGATTCGGCCGGTACCCACTGGAGAAGACAGCTATGAAGCTTGGAAAGACACCGTACATCAGTTGTCGGAAGAGTGGCAGTGTCCTGATGCAATAAAAAAACAACGAATAGTAGAAAGTTTAAGGGGCCCAGCTATGGAAGTAATAAATGCCACTCGGAGAGATGACCCTACTATAAGTTTCCGAGATTATCTTGCAGCTCTAGAATTAGAATTTGGGACAATGGAGAATGTAGATGATCTTAAGTATCGGTTGCGGCATACTTACCAAGAGGTGGGGGAGAAGTTGACAGCATATCTGTATCGCATTGACAAAATCATTCATCAAATTGTTGAAAAGGGGGGAATGACAACAGAAGAGGTTAATGATAAAAGGATGCAACAGTTGATAGAAGGGGCTCTTACCACTGATCCAATCGCTCAGCGGCTGAGATACACTACAGTCAGCAGACAACCTCCTTCCTTTATGCAATTAATGAGGGAAGTTAAACAGGAAGAAGCTCTAGTTGAAGCACGAGAGAAGACTGAAAAAAAAGTTAAAATGGTGACACCTAAAACGAATGAAACAACAACAGCTCCTATTGAACATTTAGCTAAAGTAGTAGAAGAGTTACGAGAGCAAGTTGGGCAGCTAGCATTTCAGTTGAAAGAGGAGATAAAGAAGAAAGATGACGCAGCTAAAACACCCACTGGAACTACGCCCATGAATACTGCTGAAAGAGGAAGGGTTACTAGACAGCAAAGGTGTTTTCGCTGTGGAAGACTTGGCCACAGAGCGTTTGAATGTGATCAGAGATGGAACGGTGTTGAAGAAGGCTCTCGGGCTAGTCGAGGCAGGAACTCATCGGGAAACGCCAGTGGGAGACCGATGAACCCCGCATCGGCTCCCTAAAGAATCAGCAGGAAGTGATGGGGAGTTACAGTGGCAGCTACTCTGTGCCTGAGGGATTGATGGGACCGGCTCCACTGATACCAGCATTTGTTAATGGAAACCCATGTACTGTTTTGTTAGACAGCGGATCCCAGGTATCCATCATATTCGAGGACTGGTATAGACATCATTTGGATGATATTCCTATATTACCCTTGTCAGGTCTTATCCTATGGGGATTAAGTGATCATAGTTACCCATATCTAGGGTACATACCTATTACATTAAAATTTCCCTTGGAAGTAGCTGGAGTGAATGGAGAAATACATACCACGGCTTTAATTTGCCCAGAATCAGATGGAGAGGAAAGAGAGGCTTCCGTCATTCTGGGAACCAATGCAAATTTATTCAAAACTTTGGCGCAGTGGTGTCGAGAAGTGGGAGGGACAGCCTATGCCAACTCCTTACATATACATCCCTCCTGCCTGGAGGCATATCGGAAAATTGAAGAAGTGCAGGCCAAGACCAAATACAGCCCACAACATGACATTGAAGAGTGCTTTTCAGGGAGTGATATCCCAGATGAAAGTAAATCTAAGTTGGTGAAGGATCTCATACAGCGGAATGCTGCGTTCTCACAGCATGAGTGGGATCTGGGTTTATCCACCAATGTGTCCCATCAAATTCGTTTAACCGACGAAACTCCCTTTAGGGAAAGATCCCGTAGATTGGCGCCAGCTGATTTAGAAGATATGAGAGAGCATTTGAAAAAATTATTAGACAGCCGAGTCATTCGGGAGTCGGAAAGCCCTTTTGCTTCACCTATAGTGGTCGCAAGAAAAAAGAATGGAGAGGTACGCATGTGCATTGACTACCGTAAACTTAACCAACGGACTGTACCAGATCAATACACAGTACCACGGGTGGATGAGGCCTTGGATTGCCTACAGGGTAGTCAGTGGTTTTCAGTGCTAGATCTAAAAAGTGGATTTTATCAGATCTTGATGGATCCTAAAGATGCTGAGAAGACTGCATTCATCTGTCCATTGGGGTTTTTTGAATTTTTACGAATGCCCCAGGGAACCAAGGGAGCTCCTGCCACGTTTCAGAGGAGTATGGAGAAGACAGTTGGAGATATGCATCTCCGAGAAGTGGTGGTGTATCTTGATGACATCATTGTATTTGGTAAGACATTAGAGGAGCACAATCAGCGGCTTTTAAAGGTGTTAGATCGTCTCATTGCTCACGGGTTTAAGCTATCTTTAGAAAAATGTAAAATATGTCAGAAAACTGTAAAGTATATTGGCCATATTGTCAGCCGAGAGGGAATAGCTGCTGATCCGTCTAAAGTGGAAGCAGTGAAAGAATGGCCTAGGCCGACCAAACTAAAAGAATTACGTTCCTTTTTAGGATTTTGTGGATACTATAGGCGATTTGTGCCAAAATTTTCTAAAATAGCAAAGCCCTTGACTAACCTCACTAAAGGGTATCCTCCTTTAAAAAAATCTTCTCTTAGATATAAGAAAAGTGACCCAGGTGCTTACTATCGGATTAACGAGGAGTTTGGTGAGCGTTGGACTCAACATTGTGAGAAAGCCTTTCTAGAATTGAAGGAACACCTTACCAATACACCAGTCTTGGCATACGCTGATCCATCCCGACCTTATGTTCTACATATAGATGCATCCCTTGAAGGGCTTGGGGGAGTTTTATACCAGCTGTATGACACTCAATTGCGTCCGGTCTCTTATATCAGTCGAGGATTATCACCTAGTGAGCGGAACTATCCCGCTCATAAACTAGAATTTCTAGCTTTAAAATGGGCGGTGGTAGACAAATTACACGATTACTTGTATGGTGTGGCCTTTGAGGTCCACACCGATAATAACCCCCTCACGTATGTTCAGACAACGGCTAAATTGGATGCCACAGGGCATAGGTGGTTGGCAGCCCTGTCAGTATATAATTTTTGTTTAAAATATAGACCAGGGACAAGTAACATTGATGCAGATGCATTGTCCAGATTGAAACAAGAACCGGATGGTACGCAAGAGGAAGGATGGATAGAGGTGCCAGCCTCTGAAGTAAGAGGATTATGCCACCAAAGCTCAGCTAAACAAATAGCTAAGAATTTTATTGAAGTGTTAGGAGCCACAGGAAAGGCACTTCCATTAGCTTATTGCTGGCTATCTAAGGTAGAGATGGGAGATCTCCAAAGAATAAGCCGCAGTCAACTAGAAGTTGAGCAAAAAGCAGATCCGTATATTCAAGAAGTTAGACAAGCTGTGATAAAAGGTCTAAAGCATCCTCCACTGATATCTACTGATAACCCCCAAGCTCGATTACTCTGTAGACAGTTTAACCTTCTCAAGATCAGGAGAGGACTGTTATATAGGGTGAAAGTTTCCAAGGAGGGAAAAGTCAAAGAACAGCTGGTGTTACCAGAAGTTTACCACTCCATAGTACTTAAATCTTTGCATGATGACCATGGCCATTTTGGGATAGACAAGACCTTTGCATTGATTGTAGATCGGTTTTATTGGCCTAAAATGGCAGAAGATGTGACTCGCTATTGTAACAACTGTGGCAACTGTATTCTCCGTAAGACTTTGCCAACAAAGAGTGCAACGCTTAAGAATATCTCATCTGATGGCCCATTAGATTTAGTATGTATAGATTTCCTGGCTATAGAGTCTGGAGAGGATAGAAAGTCATCCATATTAGTGATCACTGATCATTTCACTCGCTACGCGCAAGCTTATTTAGCGAGAGACCAAAGGGCCATTACAGTTGCCAAGATCTTGTGGGAGAAGTTTTTCCTTCATTATGGGTTGCCAGCTCGTATACATTCGGACCAAGGGCGTGAATTTGAAAGTCAAATCATACGAGAAATGTGTGACATATGTGGTATCAAGAAATCTAGGACCACCCCATATCATCCCCAAGGAGATCCACAGCCAGAGCGATTTAATCGCACCCTCCTCAATATGCTGGGTACCTTGGATCCTAGTAAGAAATCTCAGTGGAGTCGGTACATTAGTTTGCTGGTACATTCATATAACTGTACTAAAAATGAGGCCACGGGGTATTCCCCTTACTTCTTGCTGTTCGGAAGAGAAGCCCGTCTTCCAATAGATGTCTGTTTTGGAACCACCACAGGAAGAGCTGGCTGTATTCCCCATACAAAATACGTGGAGCAATTAAGGAGAGATTTGCATGAGGCACACCAACTTGCACAAAGAGCAGCTAAGAAATTAGGAGAAAAGAACAAGGTGCACTATGATTCTAAAGTTCGTGAACATTTACTGTTACCAGGGGATAGAGTTCTGGTTCGGAATTTAGGACATTCTTCCCAACACAAACTGAGCAACCGATGGAATCCTGAACCATATGAGATTGTGGAACAGCTTCCAGAGACCCCCTCTTACAAGATTAGGCCGGAAGGGGCTTCTGGCCCAATTAAAACCTATCATCGGCAACATTTATTGCATATAGGTCGGGAAGTTAGACTTCTCTTAGATTTTCAGCCAGGGCTTGAAAGTAAACAAAACTCTTCAATCCCTGTTTGTCGTAGCAAAAGAGGGAAGGATGAGGAATGTGTTACAGAAAGTGACCTCTCCCACAGTGAGGAAAAAGGAGGTTATTACTACTGTGATTCCCCATTTTCAAGGGATGTCAACATACCTACTGATATTGAACAAAGAAGAGAATTGTTTTCTCCTGAGCTATTAGGGAGAGATAATGAGAGTGAAGATACCAATGAGTCCTCAATGGTGACACTCTATGAACTTTCTCCGTTAGAAGCGCCTCAGTTGGAATTACAGGATTCAGGGAGTCTGGGTGAGGAATCCTTTGAAACTGAAAATGATTTAGGGAAGGTAGAGACCTTTCTACGACCAAAGAGGAATGTTAGGCCTCCGATGATGTTAACCTATGACACTTTAGGACAACCCGTTGAAGTACCCCGCATAATCCATCCCAATATAGTCTTTTCGTGGCCTTACTTTGGGTGGATGAGGGAAATGTAGGGTGGAGATAGAATGTACAGTAAATGGGTATAAGAGGAAAAAAATAGTACTGTAAAAGGGGCATAGTTACAATACATGAAGTTGTTGATGCACTCACAAGATTCTTTTCAAATTCCTTGTTTGTGCATCAGGGGGAGAGTGTAACACCCTTTAATAAGTATGAGAAAGAGGGATAATCCATATAGGGTGTAAAATATGTAAAATAAAACAGAACTATATGTGTGTATATTACATCTTTAAGATAGTATTGTATCTGTATGTGTTTAATATGACTGTGTATAATTATTATATGTACAGTGTGAAGGGGTGAAACATGGCCCCAGTGAAAGTGATTTACTGCACCTCATACACTGCATGGAGGGATAGTTCTAGAAAGAGCACATGGACAGGTCAGCAAGGTTATAAATGCCACTGCAGCAGCAGTAACTGCCAGTCTAGTAACTGCCAGTCTCCTGATCCCCCTCCAGTGCTGACTGACCTGATCACCTCCATGCTGTCTGGCTTAAGAGCTGAGATGACAGCAGAGATGGAGTAACAGGCTCAGTCAGGCCAGTGTGAGCAGAGCAGCATCTGCACTAAGCTGACAGCATCAGCGTCAGATCGGAGGAGTAGCCGCAGCAGCATCTGGCCACTGAGATAGTGGAGTTCAGGCAGGGAGCTGTGTGACGCAGGAGCTCAGTACAGCTGAAGGAAGGCAGGAGGCGGAGGCAGCTGCTAGAGATTTGCCTGAGTGACATAAGGAGTCAGCTGGGAGCAGCTATACGCGGAGGTGGTGAGCCCAGTTAATAACAAACACTAAGGAGTCACTCTTATAAAACTTTTATAATAGCCAAATGGAGAGAAGTGCTGGGGGAGAGATTGGATTAATTTAGACCTGCAGTGATTGCATTTACAGAGATATTACCTTCTGGCTTAGATTACCATTATTACACTAACTAATCCCTGGGACCATGAGACATCCTTAAAAAGCAGACTGTAGTAGCAATATTACTGAGGTTCTGTTTTCAAAAGAAAATAACTTTAAAAGGTGATTCGCTACAATAGTTGCCAATATTAAACGGGATTCTGGACTTGAGACAGGAGAAGCACATTTACTGTACTAAAGGCACCCGTCCTCAGGATATGATATAAAACACTACCCGGAACATATAGCAAACTAAATACTGCTCAGTCTAAGCGAACTATAGCAGCGGACATCCTTCTGTTAAATACAAATTGGGATTACTCCCTGATGCAGGACTAAAGACACGCCACAGGATGCCTATTGTGTGATAGACTCATTCATAGACTTTTCTAAATAATTTCATATGTGATGTTTTTCAGTGTTTGTATGTAATAATATACAGGCTATTTATCCTGTTAGCTATTTGCTAGGTATAATATAAATTACTATATTAATAATAAGAGTATGGTTGATTGTATTAAAACCACTATTCTAATATATTTGCAACATAAACATGTGTTATTCAATATGTTAGTAGTACGAAACCTTTAAAACTCTGTTTGAAAGTTATCACAAAATATAGAAAAGAAACTTGTACTGTGGTGTTATTTACTTAATAATCCTTAGGTGAGATATTTCAAAGAGTGAATTCAGTGGAGAAGAATTATACAGATAGCAGGTAAATGATGTTTCTATGTAACGCAACACTAATTTAGTAATTAGGTGGGTTTTGCCCAAGTGGACCCATACTACATTATAACAGTAAATAGCTTGGGTGGAGGCACTAAACTTAACCAATCTGCAGTCACAAACAGGGTTACAACTGGAGGCACTGCTGAGATCTGAAAAGTGAGACAGGGAAGCCTCGGGGTATCTTCTGTTTACTATCAAGGTATGGCGTCAATAAAGAGGGAAGATATTTTAGAGTGGTGTGAAAGGAAAAGTGTCCCCCCACTGAACTGCTTAGCCCTAGGGGGGAATCTGAGCGATGTTCGGAGTGCTCAGATAGTATTAGCTGTTGAGAATTTGTACGGCATCAAAGAGCCACGAGTGGTAGATTTTTGGGAAAAAATTGATGGAGTAGTGTGCGCTGCATTAGTAGTCACCAAGGAACCGCTGGAAAGGGATATGATTCCTGTTAGGATACCCACTCCTGATGGAGATGGACAGAAGTGGAATATTATTTGGCCAGTTGAAAAGCCAAGCAGTGGTATAGGGGCAGGGGAATCTGTTCATAATCGTTCCACACCCTTTAATGGGGAGAATTTACAGAATATGAGGAGTAATACTCTTGACCAAGGATCTAATGCTAATACAAACCAGAACAATGCGATGGTGACTGTTGTAAAGACGCTAGTAGATGAATTTGGGAGAATTCATCATGAGGGAGGGTATAGACGCTTGAGGATTTTTTCTGGGATTCGGCCGGTACCCACTGGAGAAGACAGCTATGAAGCTTGGAAAGACACCGTACATCAGTTGTCGGAAGAGTGGCAGTGTCCTGATGCAATAAAAAAACAACGAATAGTAGAAAGTTTAAGGGGCCCAGCTATGGAAGTAATAAATGCCACTCGGAGAGATGACCCTACTATAAGTTTCCGAGATTATCTTGCAGCTCTAGAATTAGAATTTGGGACAATGGAGAATGTAGATGATCTTAAGTATCGGTTGCGGCATACTTACCAAGAGGTGGGGGAGAAGTTGACAGCATATCTGTATCGCATTGACAAAATCATTCATCAAATTGTTGAAAAGGGGGGAATGACAACAGAAGAGGTTAATGATAAAAGGATGCAACAGTTGATAGAAGGGGCTCTTACCACTGATCCAATCGCTCAGCGGCTGAGATACACTACAGTCAGCAGACAACCTCCTTCCTTTATGCAATTAATGAGGGAAGTTAAACAGGAAGAAGCTCTAGTTGAAGCACGAGAGAAGACTGAAAAAAAAGTTAAAATGGTGACACCTAAAACGAATGAAACAACAACAGCTCCTATTGAACATTTAGCTAAAGTAGTAGAAGAGTTACGAGAGCAAGTTGGGCAGCTAGCATTTCAGTTGAAAGAGGAGATAAAGAAGAAAGATGACGCAGCTAAAACACCCACTGGAACTACGCCCATGAATACTGCTGAAAGAGGAAGGGTTACTAGACAGCAAAGGTGTTTTCGCTGTGGAAGACTTGGCCACAGAGCGTTTGAATGTGATCAGAGATGGAACGGTGTTGAAGAAGGCTCTCGGGCTAGTCGAGGCAGGAACTCATCGGGAAACGCCAGTGGGAGACCGATGAACCCCGCATCGGCTCCCTAAAGAATCAGCAGGAAGTGATGGGGAGTTACAGTGGCAGCTACTCTGTGCCTGAGGGATTGATGGGACCGGCTCCACTGATACCAGCATTTGTTAATGGAAACCCATGTACTGTTTTGTTAGACAGCGGATCCCAGGTATCCATCATATTCGAGGACTGGTATAGACATCATTTGGATGATATTCCTATATTACCCTTGTCAGGTCTTATCCTATGGGGATTAAGTGATCATAGTTACCCATATCTAGGGTACATACCTATTACATTAAAATTTCCCTTGGAAGTAGCTGGAGTGAATGGAGAAATACATACCACGGCTTTAATTTGCCCAGAATCAGATGGAGAGGAAAGAGAGGCTTCCGTCATTCTGGGAACCAATGCAAATTTATTCAAAACTTTGGCGCAGTGGTGTCGAGAAGTGGGAGGGACAGCCTATGCCAACTCCTTACATATACATCCCTCCTGCCTGGAGGCATATCGGAAAATTGAAGAAGTGCAGGCCAAGACCAAATACAGCCCACAACATGACATTGAAGAGTGCTTTTCAGGGAGTGATATCCCAGATGAAAGTAAATCTAAGTTGGTGAAGGATCTCATACAGCGGAATGCTGCGTTCTCACAGCATGAGTGGGATCTGGGTTTATCCACCAATGTGTCCCATCAAATTCGTTTAACCGACGAAACTCCCTTTAGGGAAAGATCCCGTAGATTGGCGCCAGCTGATTTAGAAGATATGAGAGAGCATTTGAAAAAATTATTAGACAGCCGAGTCATTCGGGAGTCGGAAAGCCCTTTTGCTTCACCTATAGTGGTCGCAAGAAAAAAGAATGGAGAGGTACGCATGTGCATTGACTACCGTAAACTTAACCAACGGACTGTACCAGATCAATACACAGTACCACGGGTGGATGAGGCCTTGGATTGCCTACAGGGTAGTCAGTGGTTTTCAGTGCTAGATCTAAAAAGTGGATTTTATCAGATCTTGATGGATCCTAAAGATGCTGAGAAGACTGCATTCATCTGTCCATTGGGGTTTTTTGAATTTTTACGAATGCCCCAGGGAACCAAGGGAGCTCCTGCCACGTTTCAGAGGAGTATGGAGAAGACAGTTGGAGATATGCATCTCCGAGAAGTGGTGGTGTATCTTGATGACATCATTGTATTTGGTAAGACATTAGAGGAGCACAATCAGCGGCTTTTAAAGGTGTTAGATCGTCTCATTGCTCACGGGTTTAAGCTATCTTTAGAAAAATGTAAAATATGTCAGAAAACTGTAAAGTATATTGGCCATATTGTCAGCCGAGAGGGAATAGCTGCTGATCCGTCTAAAGTGGAAGCAGTGAAAGAATGGCCTAGGCCGACCAAACTAAAAGAATTACGTTCCTTTTTAGGATTTTGTGGATACTATAGGCGATTTGTGCCAAAATTTTCTAAAATAGCAAAGCCCTTGACTAACCTCACTAAAGGGTATCCTCCTTTAAAAAAATCTTCTCTTAGATATAAGAAAAGTGACCCAGGTGCTTACTATCGGATTAACGAGGAGTTTGGTGAGCGTTGGACTCAACATTGTGAGAAAGCCTTTCTAGAATTGAAGGAACACCTTACCAATACACCAGTCTTGGCATACGCTGATCCATCCCGACCTTATGTTCTACATATAGATGCATCCCTTGAAGGGCTTGGGGGAGTTTTATACCAGCTGTATGACACTCAATTGCGTCCGGTCTCTTATATCAGTCGAGGATTATCACCTAGTGAGCGGAACTATCCCGCTCATAAACTAGAATTTCTAGCTTTAAAATGGGCGGTGGTAGACAAATTACACGATTACTTGTATGGTGTGGCCTTTGAGGTCCACACCGATAATAACCCCCTCACGTATGTTCAGACAACGGCTAAATTGGATGCCACAGGGCATAGGTGGTTGGCAGCCCTGTCAGTATATAATTTTTGTTTAAAATATAGACCAGGGACAAGTAACATTGATGCAGATGCATTGTCCAGATTGAAACAAGAACCGGATGGTACGCAAGAGGAAGGATGGATAGAGGTGCCAGCCTCTGAAGTAAGAGGATTATGCCACCAAAGCTCAGCTAAACAAATAGCTAAGAATTTTATTGAAGTGTTAGGAGCCACAGGAAAGGCACTTCCATTAGCTTATTGCTGGCTATCTAAGGTAGAGATGGGAGATCTCCAAAGAATAAGCCGCAGTCAACTAGAAGTTGAGCAAAAAGCAGATCCGTATATTCAAGAAGTTAGACAAGCTGTGATAAAAGGTCTAAAGCATCCTCCACTGATATCTACTGATAACCCCCAAGCTCGATTACTCTGTAGACAGTTTAACCTTCTCAAGATCAGGAGAGGACTGTTATATAGGGTGAAAGTTTCCAAGGAGGGAAAAGTCAAAGAACAGCTGGTGTTACCAGAAGTTTACCACTCCATAGTACTTAAATCTTTGCATGATGACCATGGCCATTTTGGGATAGACAAGACCTTTGCATTGATTGTAGATCGGTTTTATTGGCCTAAAATGGCAGAAGATGTGACTCGCTATTGTAACAACTGTGGCAACTGTATTCTCCGTAAGACTTTGCCAACAAAGAGTGCAACGCTTAAGAATATCTCATCTGATGGCCCATTAGATTTAGTATGTATAGATTTCCTGGCTATAGAGTCTGGAGAGGATAGAAAGTCATCCATATTAGTGATCACTGATCATTTCACTCGCTACGCGCAAGCTTATTTAGCGAGAGACCAAAGGGCCATTACAGTTGCCAAGATCTTGTGGGAGAAGTTTTTCCTTCATTATGGGTTGCCAGCTCGTATACATTCGGACCAAGGGCGTGAATTTGAAAGTCAAATCATACGAGAAATGTGTGACATATGTGGTATCAAGAAATCTAGGACCACCCCATATCATCCCCAAGGAGATCCACAGCCAGAGCGATTTAATCGCACCCTCCTCAATATGCTGGGTACCTTGGATCCTAGTAAGAAATCTCAGTGGAGTCGGTACATTAGTTTGCTGGTACATTCATATAACTGTACTAAAAATGAGGCCACGGGGTATTCCCCTTACTTCTTGCTGTTCGGAAGAGAAGCCCGTCTTCCAATAGATGTCTGTTTTGGAACCACCACAGGAAGAGCTGGCTGTATTCCCCATACAAAATACGTGGAGCAATTAAGGAGAGATTTGCATGAGGCACACCAACTTGCACAAAGAGCAGCTAAGAAATTAGGAGAAAAGAACAAGGTGCACTATGATTCTAAAGTTCGTGAACATTTACTGTTACCAGGGGATAGAGTTCTGGTTCGGAATTTAGGACATTCTTCCCAACACAAACTGAGCAACCGATGGAATCCTGAACCATATGAGATTGTGGAACAGCTTCCAGAGACCCCCTCTTACAAGATTAGGCCGGAAGGGGCTTCTGGCCCAATTAAAACCTATCATCGGCAACATTTATTGCATATAGGTCGGGAAGTTAGACTTCTCTTAGATTTTCAGCCAGGGCTTGAAAGTAAACAAAACTCTTCAATCCCTGTTTGTCGTAGCAAAAGAGGGAAGGATGAGGAATGTGTTACAGAAAGTGACCTCTCCCACAGTGAGGAAAAAGGAGGTTATTACTACTGTGATTCCCCATTTTCAAGGGATGTCAACATACCTACTGATATTGAACAAAGAAGAGAATTGTTTTCTCCTGAGCTATTAGGGAGAGATAATGAGAGTGAAGATACCAATGAGTCCTCAATGGTGACACTCTATGAACTTTCTCCGTTAGAAGCGCCTCAGTTGGAATTACAGGATTCAGGGAGTCTGGGTGAGGAATCCTTTGAAACTGAAAATGATTTAGGGAAGGTAGAGACCTTTCTACGACCAAAGAGGAATGTTAGGCCTCCGATGATGTTAACCTATGACACTTTAGGACAACCCGTTGAAGTACCCCGCATAATCCATCCCAATATAGTCTTTTCGTGGCCTTACTTTGGGTGGATGAGGGAAATGTAGGGTGGAGATAGAATGTACAGTAAATGGGTATAAGAGGAAAAAAATAGTACTGTAAAAGGGGCATAGTTACAATACATGAAGTTGTTGATGCACTCACAAGATTCTTTTCAAATTCCTTGTTTGTGCATCAGGGGGAGAGTGTAACACCCTTTAATAAGTATGAGAAAGAGGGATAATCCATATAGGGTGTAAAATATGTAAAATAAAACAGAACTATATGTGTGTATATTACATCTTTAAGATAGTATTGTATCTGTATGTGTTTAATATGACTGTGTATAATTATTATATGTACAGTGTGAAGGGGTGAAACATGGCCCCAGTGAAAGTGATTTACTGCACCTCATACACTGCATGGAGGGATAGTTCTAGAAAGAGCACATGGACAGGTCAGCAAGGTTATAAATGCCACTGCAGCAGCAGTAACTGCCAGTCTAGTAACTGCCAGTCTCCTGATCCCCCTCCAGTGCTGACTGACCTGATCACCTCCATGCTGTCTGGCTTAAGAGCTGAGATGACAGCAGAGATGGAGTAACAGGCTCAGTCAGGCCAGTGTGAGCAGAGCAGCATCTGCACTAAGCTGACAGCATCAGCGTCAGATCGGAGGAGTAGCCGCAGCAGCATCTGGCCACTGAGATAGTGGAGTTCAGGCAGGGAGCTGTGTGACGCAGGAGCTCAGTACAGCTGAAGGAAGGCAGGAGGCGGAGGCAGCTGCTAGAGATTTGCCTGAGTGACATAAGGAGTCAGCTGGGAGCAGCTATACGCGGAGGTGGTGAGCCCAGTTAATAACAAACACTAAGGAGTCACTCTTATAAAACTTTTATAATAGCCAAATGGAGAGAAGTGCTGGGGGAGAGATTGGATTAATTTAGACCTGCAGTGATTGCATTTACAGAGATATTACCTTCTGGCTTAGATTACCATTATTACACTAACTAATCCCTGGGACCATGAGACATCCTTAAAAAGCAGACTGTAGTAGCAATATTACTGAGGTTCTGTTTTCAAAAGAAAATAACTTTAAAAGGTGATTCGCTACAATAGTTGCCAATATTAAACGGGATTCTGGACTTGAGACAGGAGAAGCACATTTACTGTACTAAAGGCACCCGTCCTCAGGATATGATATAAAACACTACCCGGAACATATAGCAAACTAAATACTGCTCAGTCTAAGCGAACTATAGCAGCGGACATCCTTCTGTTAAATACAAATTGGGATTACTCCCTGATGCAGGACTAAAGACACGCCACAGGATGCCTATTGTGTGATAGACTCATTCATAGACTTTTCTAAATAATTTCATATGTGATGTTTTTCAGTGTTTGTATGTAATAATATACAGGCTATTTATCCTGTTAGCTATTTGCTAGGTATAATATAAATTACTATATTAATAATAAGAGTATGGTTGATTGTATTAAAACCACTATTCTAATATATTTGCAACATAAACATGTGTTATTCAATATGTTAGTAGTACGAAACCTTTAAAACTCTGTTTGAAAGTTATCACAAAATATAGAAAAGAAACTTGTACTGTGGTGTTATTTACTTAATAATCCTTAGGTGAGATATTTCAAAGAGTGAATTCAGTGGAGAAGAATTATACAGATAGCAGGTAAATGATGTTTCTATGTAACGCAACACTAATTTAGTAATTAGGTGGGTTTTGCCCAAGTGGACCCATACTACATTATAACAGTAAATAGCTTGGGTGGAGGCACTAAACTTAACCAATCTGCAGTCACAAACAGGGTTACATGTGTAAGACACGATACAGTCTGTAAGCAGGAGTACATATAATTCTGCATCACGCCCACATATACCATGTGCAGTGTGTAAGACACGATACAGTCTGTAAGCAGGTGTACATATAATTCTGCATCAGGCCCACATATACCATGTGCAGTGTATAAGACACAATACAGTCTGTAAGCACGGTACATATAATTCTGCATCAGGCCCACATATACCATGTGCAGTGTGTAAGACATGATACAGTCTGTAAGTAGGTGTACATATAATTCTGCATCAGGCCCACATATACCATGTGCAGTGTGTAAGACACGATACAGTCTGTAAGCAGGTGTATATATAATTCTGCATCAGGCCCACATATACCACGTGCAGTGTGTAAAACACGATACAGTCTATAAGCAGGTGTACATACAATTCTGCATTAGGCCCACATATACCATGTGCAGTGTGTAAGACACCATACAGTCTGTAAGCAGGTGTACATATAATTCTGCATCAGGCCCACATATACGATGTACAGTGTGTAAAACATGATACCATCTGTAAGTAGGTTTAAATATAATTCTGCATCTGGCCCACATATACCATGTGCAGTGTGTAAGACACGATATAGTCTGTAAGTAGGTGTACATGTAATTCTGCATGAGCCCCACATATACCATGTGCAGTGTGTAAAACACAATATAGTCTGTAAGTAGGTGTACATATAATTCTGCATCAGGCCCACATATACCATGTGCAGTGTGTAAGACACGATACAGTTTGTAAGCAGGTGTACATATAATTCTGCATCAGACCCACATATACCATGTGCAGTGTGTAAAACATGATACCATCTGTAAGTAGGTTTAAATATAATTCTGCATCTGGCCCACATATACCATGTGCAGTGTGTAAGACACGATATAGTCTGTAAGTAGGTGTATATGTAATTCTGCATGAGCCCCACATATACCATGTGCAGTGTGTAAAACACAATATAGTCTGTAAGCAGGAGTACATATAATTCTGCATCACGCCCACATATACCATGTGCAGTGTGTAAGACACGATACAGTCTGTAAGCAGGTGTACATATAATTCTGCATCAGGCCCACATATACCATGTGCAGTGTATAAGACACAATACAGTCTGTAAGCACGGTACATATAATTCTGCATCAGGCCCACATATACCATGTGCAGTGTGTAAGACACGATACAGTCTGTAAGCAGGTGTATATATAATTCTGCATCAGGCCCACATATACCACGTGCAGTGTGTAAAACACGATACAGTCTATAAGCAGGTGTACATACAATTCTGCATTAGGCCCACATATACCATGTGCAGTGTGTAAGACACCATACAGTCTGTAAGCAGGTGTACATATAATTCTGCATCAGGCCCACATATACGATGTACAGTGTGTAAAACATGATACCATCTGTAAGTAGGTTTAAATATAATTCTGCATCTGGCCCACATATACCATGTGCAGTGTGTAAGACACGATATAGTCTGTAAGTAGGTGTACATGTAATTCTGCATGAGCCCCACATATACCATGTGCAGTGTGTAAAACACAATATAGTCTGTAAGTAGGTGTACATATAATTCTGCATCAGGCCCACATATACCATGTGCAGTGTGTAAGACACGATACAGTTTGTAAGCAGGTGTACATATAATTCTGCATCAGACCCACATATACCATGTGCAGTGTGTAAAACATGATACCATCTGTAAGTAGGTTTAAATATAATTCTGCATCAGGCCCACATATACCATGTGCAGTGTGTAAGACACGATACAGTTTGTAAGCAGGTGTACATATAATTCTGCATCAGGCCCACATATACAATGTGCAGTGTGTAAGACACGATACAGTCTGTAAGCACATGTATATATAATTCTGCATCAGGCCCACATATACCATGTGTAGTGTGTAAGACACGATACAGTCTGTAAGCAGGTGTACATATAATTCTGCATCAGGCCCACATATACCATGTGCAGTGTGTAAGACACGAAACAGTCTGTAAGCAGGTGTACATATAATTCTGCATCAGGCCCACATATACCATGTGTAGTGTGTAAAACATGATACAGTCTGTAAGCAGCTGTACATATAATTCAGCATGAGGACCACATATACCATGTGCAGTGTGTAAGACACGATACAGTCTATAGGCAGGTGTACATATAATTCTGCATCAGGCCCACATATACCATGGGCAGTGTGTAAGACACGATACAGTCTGTAAGCAGGAGTACATATAATTCTGCATCACGCCCACATATACCATGTGCAGTGTGTAAGACACGATACAGTCTGTAAGCAGGTGTACATATAATTCTGCATCAGGCCCACATATACCATGTGCAGTGTGTAAGACATGATACAGTCTGTAAGTAGGTGTACATATAATTCTGCATCAGGCCCACATATACCATGTGCAGTGTGTAAGACACGATACAGTCTGTAAGCAGGTGTATATATAATTCTGCATCAGGCCCACATATACCACGTGCAGTGTGTAAAACACGATACAGTCTATAAGCAGGTGTACATACAATTCTGCATTAGGCCCACATATACCATGTGCAGTGTGTAAGACACCATACAGTCTGTAAGCAGGTGTACATATAATTCTGCATCAGGCCCACATATACGATGTACAGTGTGTAAAACATGATACCATCTGTAAGTAGGTTTAAATATAATTCTGCATCTGGCCCACATATACCATGTGCAGTGTGTAAGACACGATATAGTCTGTAAGTAGGTGTACATGTAATTCTGCATGAGCCCCACATATACCATGTGCAGTGTGTAAAACACAATATAGTCTGTAAGTAGGTGTACATATAATTCTGCATCAGGCCCACATATACCATGTGCAGTGTGTAAGACACGATACAGTTTGTAAGCAGGTGTACATATAATTCTGCATCAGACCCACATATACCATGTGCAGTGTGTAAAACATGATACCATCTGTAAGTAGGTTTAAATATAATTCTGCATCAGGCCCACATATACCATGTGCAGTGTGTAAGACACGATATAGTCTGTAAGTAGGTGTACATATAATTCTGCATGAGCCCCACATATACCATGTGCAGTGTGTAAAACACAATATAGTCTGTAAGTAGGTGTACATATAATTCTACATCAGGCCCACATATACCATGTGCAGTGTGTAAAACATGATACAGTCTGTAAGTAGGTGTACATATAATTCTGCATCAGGCCCACATATACCATGTGCAGTATGTAAGACACGATACAGTTTGTAAGCAGGTGTACATATAATTCTGCATCAGACCCACATATACCATGTGCAGTGTGTAAGACACGATACAGTCTGTAAGCAGGTGTACATTTAATTCTGCATCAGGCCCACATATACCATATGCAGTGTGTAAGACACGATACAGTCTGTAAGCAGGTGTACATATAATTCTGCATCATGCCCACATATACCATGTGCAGTGTGTAAGACACGATACAGTCTGTAAGCACGGTAGATATAATTCTGCATCAGGCCCACATATACTATGTGCAGTGTGTAAGACACGATACAGTCTGTAAGCAGGTGTACATATAATTCTGCATCACGCCCACATATACCATGTGCAGTGTGTAAGACACAATACAGTCTGTAAGCAGGTGTACATATAATTCTGCATCAGGCCCACATATACCATGTGCAGTGTATAAGACACAATACAGTCTGTAAGCACGGTACATATAATTCTGCATCAGGCCCACATATACTATGTGCAGTGAGTAAGATATGATACAGTCTGTAAGTAGGTGTACATATAATTCTGCATCAGGCCCACATATACCATGTGCAGTGTGTAAGACACGATACAGTCTGTAAGCAGGTGTACATATAATTCTGCATCACGCCCACATATACCATGTGCAGTGTATAAGATACGATACAGTCTGTAAGTAGGTGTACATATAATTCTGCATCAGGCGCATATATACCATGTGCAGTGTGTAAGACACGATACAGTCTGTAAGCAGGTGTATATATAATTCTGCATCAGGCCCACATATACCACGTGCAGTGTGTAAAACACGATACAGTCTATAAGCAGGTGTACATACAATTCAGCATCAGGCCCACATATACCATGTGCAGTGTGTAAGACACGATACAGTCTATAAGCAGGTGTACATATAATTCTGCATCATGCCCATATATACCATGTGCAGTGTGTAAGACATGATACAGTCTGTAAGCACGGTACATATAATTCTGCATCAGGCCCACATATACTATTTGCAGTGAGTAAGATATGATACAGTCTGTAAGTAGGTGTACATATAATTCTGCATCAGGCCCACATATACCATGTGCAGTGTGTAAGACTCACGATACAGTCTGTAAGCAGGTGTACATATAATTCTGCATCACGCCCACATATACCATGTGCAGTGTGTAAGACACGATACAGTCTGTAAGTAGGTGTACATATAATTCTGCATCAGGCCCACATATACCATGTGCAGTGTGTAAGACACGATACAGTCTGTAAGCAGGTGTATATATAATTCTGCATCAGGCCCACATATACCACGTGCAGTGTGTAAAACACGATACAGTCTATAAGCAGGTGTACATACAATTCTGCATTAGGCCCACATATACCATGTGCAGTGTGTAAGACACCATACAGTCTGTAAGCAGGTGTACATATAATTTTGCATCAGGCCCACATAACCATGTGCAGTGTGTAAGACACGATACAGTCTGTAAGCAGGTGTACATATAATTCTGCATCACGCCCACATATACCATGTGCAGTTTGTAAGACACGATACAGTCTGTAAGTAGGTGTACATATAATTCTGCATCAGGCCCACATATACCATGTGCAGTGTGTAAGACACGATACAGTCTGTAAGCAGGTGTATATATAATTCTGCATCAGGCCCACATATACCACGTGCAGTGTGTAAAACACGATACAGTCTATAAGCAAGTGTACATACAATTCTGCATTAGGCCCACATATACCATGTGCAGTGTGTAAGACACCATACAGTCTGTAAGCAGGTGTACATATAATTCTGCATCAGGCCCACATATACGATGTGCAGTGTGTAAAACATGATACCATCTGTAAGTAGGTTTAAATATAATTCTGCATCAGGCCCACATATACCATGTGCAGTGTGTAAGACACGATATAGTCTGTAAGTAGGTGTACATATAATTCTGCATGAGCCCCACATATACCATGTGCAGTGTGTAAAACACAATATAGTCTGTAAGTAGGTGTACATATAATTCTACACCAGGCCCACATATACCATGTGCAGTGTGTAAAACATGATACAGTCTGTAAGTAGGTGTACATATAATTTTGCATCAGGCCCACATATACCATGTGCAGTGTGTAAGACACGATACAGTTTGTAAGCAGGTGTACATATAATTCTGCATCAGACCCACATATACCATGTGCAGTGTGTAAGACACGATACAGTCTGTAAGCAGGTGTACATATAATTCTGCATCAGGCCCACATAACCATGTGCAGTGTGTAAGACACGATACAGTCTGTAAGCAGGTGTACATTTAATTCTGCATCAGGCCCACATATACCATATGCAGTGTGTAAGACACGATACAGTCTGTAAGCAGGTGTACATATAATTCTGCATCAGGCCCACATATACCATGTGCAGTGTGTAAGACACGATAAAGTCTATAAGCAGGTGTACATATAATTCTGCATCATGCCCACATATACCATGTGCAGTGTGTAAGACACGATACAGTCTGTAAGCACGGTACATATAATTCTGCATCAGGCCCACATATACTATGTGCAGTGTGTAAGACACGATACAGTCTGTAAGCAGGTGTACATATAATTCTGCATCACGCCCACATATACCATGTGCAGTGTGTAAGAAACAATACAGTCTGTAAGCAGGTGTACATATAATTCTGCATCAGGCCCACATATACCATGTGCAGTGTATAAGACACAATACAGTCTGTAAGCACGGTACATATAATTCTGCATCAGGCCCACATATACTATGTGCAGTGAGTAAGATATGATACAGTCTGTAAGTAGGTGTACATATAATTCTGCATGAGGCCCACATATACCATGTGCAGTGTGTAAGACACGATACAGTCTGTAAGCAGGTGTACATATAATTCTGCATCACGCCCACATATACCATGTGCAGTGTGTAAGACACGATACAGTCTGTAAGTAGGTGTACATATAATTCTGCATCAGGCCCACATATACCATGTGCAGTGTGTAAGACACGATACAGTCTGTAAGCAGGTGTATATATAATTCTGCATCAGGCCCACATATACCACGTGCAGTGTGTAAAACACGATACAGTCTATAAGCAGGTGTACATACAATTCTGCATTAGGCCCACATATACCATGTGCAGTGTGTAAGACACCATACAGTCTGTAAGCAGGTGTACATATAATTCTGCATCAGGCCCACATATACGATGTGCAGTGTGTAAACATGACACCATCTGTAAGTAGGTTTAAATATAATTCTGCATCAGGCCCACATATACCATGTGCAGTGTGTAAGACACGATATAGTCTGTAAGTAGGTGTACATATAATTCTGCATGAGCCCCACATATACCATGTGCAGTGTGTAAGACACAATACAATCTGTAAGCAGGTGTACATATAATTTTGCATCAGGCCCACATAACCATGTGCAGTGTGTAAAACACGATACAGTCTGTAAGTAGGTGTACATATAATTCTGCATCAGGCCCACATATACCATGTGCAGTGTGTAAAACATGATACAGTCTGTAAGTAGGTGTACATATAATTCTGCATCAGGCCCACATATACCATGTGCAGTGTGTAAGACACGATACAGTTTGTAAGCAGGTGTACATATAATTCTGCATCAGACCCACATATACCATGTGCAGTGTGTAAGACACAATACAATCTGTAAGCAGGTGTACATATAATTTTGCATCAGGCCCACATAACCATGTGCAGTGTGTAAGACACGATACAGTCTGTAAGCAGGTGTACATATAATTCTGCATCACGCCCACATATACCATGTGCAGTGTGTAAGACACGATACAGTCTGTAAGTAGGTGTACATATAATTCTGCATCAGGCCCACATATACCATGTGCAGTGTGTAAGACACGATACAGTCTGTAAGCAGGTGTATATATAATTCTGCATCAGGCCCACATATACCATGTGCAGTGTGTAAGACACGATACAGTTTGTAAGCAGGTGTACATATAATTCTGCATCAGACCCACATATACCATGTGCAGTGTGTAAGACACAATACAATCTGTAAGCAGGTGTACATATAATTTTGCATCAGGCCCACATAACCATGTGCAGTGTGTAAGACACGATACAGTCTGTAAGCAGGTGTACATATAATTCTGCATCACGCCCACATATACCATGTGCAGTGTGTAAGACACGATACAGTCTGTAAGTAGGTGTACATATAATTCTGCATCAGGCCCACATATACCATGTGCAGTGTGTAAGACACGATACAGTCTGTAAGCAGGTGTATATATAATTCTGCATCAGGCCCACATATACCACGTGCAGTGTGTAA
Organism: Taudactylus pleione; assembly: GCA_031769625.1. NCBI lineage: Eukaryota > Metazoa > Chordata > Amphibia > Anura > Myobatrachidae > Taudactylus > Taudactylus pleione. The sequence goes on from JAUIMM010000720.1 coordinate 628,762, forward strand.
AACACGATACAGTCTATAAGCAGGTGTACATACAATTCTGCATTAGGCCCACATATACGATGTGCAGTGTGTAAGACACGATATAGTCTGTAAGTAGGTGTACATATAATTCTGCATGAGCCCCACATATACCATGTGCAGTGTATAAAACACAATATAGTCTGTAAGTAGGTGTACATATAATTCTGCATCAGGCCCACATATACCATGTGCAGTGTGTAAAACATGATACAGTCTGTAAGTAGGTGTACATATAATTCTGCATCAGGCCCACATATACCATGTGCAGTGTGTAAGACACGATACAGTTTGTAAGCAGGTGTACATATAATTCTGCATCAGACCCACATATACCATGTGCAGTGTGTAAGACACGATACAGTCTGTAAGTAGGTGTAGATATAATTCTGCATGAGCCCCACATATACCATGTGCAGTGTGTAAAACATGATACCATCTGTAAGTAGGTTTAAATATAATTCTGCATCAGGCCCACATATACCATGTGCAGTGTGTAAAACATGATACAGTCTGTAAATAGGTGTACATATAATTCTGCATCAGGCCCACATATACCATGTGCAGTGTGTAAGACACGATACAGTTTGTAAGCAGGTGTACATATAATTCTGCATCAGACCCACATATACCATGTGCAGTGTGTAAGACACGATACAGTCTGTAAGCAGGTGTACATATAATTCTGCATCAGGCCCACATAACCATGTGCAGTGTGTAAGACACGATACAGTCTGTAAGCAGGTGTACATTTAATTCTGCATCAGGCCCACATATACCATATGCAGTGTGTAAGACACGATACAGTCTGTAAGCAGGTGTACATATAATTCTGCATCAGGCCCACATATACCATGTGCAGTGTGTAAGACACGATACAGTCTGTAAGCAGGTGTACATATAAGTCTGCATCAGGCCCACATATACCATGTGCAGTGTGTAAAACACGATACAGTCTGTACGCAGCTGTACATATAATTCAGCATCAGGCCCACATATACCATGTGCAGTGTGTAAGACACGATACAGTCTATAAGCAGGTGTACATATAATTCTGCATCAGGCCCACATATACCATGTGCAGTGTGTAAGACACGATACATTATGTAAGCAGGTGTACATATAATTCTGCATCAGGCCCACATAAACCATGTGCAGTGTGTAAGACACGATACAGCCTGTAAGCACGGTACATATAATTCTGCATCAGGCCCACATATACTATGTGCAGTGAGTAAGATATGATACAGTCTGTAAGTAGGTGTACATATAATTCTGCATCAGGCCCACATATACCATGTGCAGTGTGTAAGACACGATACAGTCTGTAAGCAGGAGTACATATAATTCTGCATCACGCCCACATATACCATGTGCAGTGTGTAAGACACGATACAGTCTGTAAGCAGGTGTACATATAATTCTGCATCAGGCCCACATATACCATGTGCAGTGTATAAGACACAATACAGTCTGTAAGCACGGTACATATAATTCTGCATCAGGCCCACATATACCATGTGCAGTGTGTAAGACATGATACAGTCTGTAAGTAGGTGTACATATAATTCTGCATCAGGCCCACATATACCATGTGCAGTGTGTAAGACACGATACAGTCTGTAAGCAGGTGTATATATAATTCTGCATCAGGCCCACATATACCACGTGCAGTGTGTAAAACACGATACAGTCTATAAGCAGGTGTACATACAATTCTGCAATAGGCCCACATATACCATGTGCAGTGTGTAAGACACCATACAGTCTGTAAGCAGGTGTACATATAATTCTGCATCAGGCCCACATATACGATGTACAGTGTGTAAAACATGATACCATCTGTAAGTAGGTTTAAATATAATTCTGCATCTGGCCCACATATACCATGTGCAGTGTGTAAGACACGATATAGTCTGTAAGTAGGTGTACATGTAATTCTGCATGAGCCCCACATATACCATGTGCAGTGTGTAAAACACAATATAGTCTGTAAGTAGGTGTACATATAATTCTGCATCAGGCCCACATATACCATGTGCAGTGTGTAAGACACGATACAGTTTGTAAGCAGGTGTACATATAATTCTGCATCAGACCCACATATACCATGTGCAGTGTGTAAAACATGATACCATCTGTAAGTAGGTTTAAATATAATTCTGCATCAGGCCCACATATACCATGTGCAGTGTGTAAGACACGATACAGTCTGTAAGCAGGTGTACATATAATTCTGCATCAGGCCCACATATACAATGTGCAGTGTGTAAGACACGATACAGTCTGTAAGCACATGTATATATAATTCTGCATCAGGCCCACATATACCATGTGTAGTGTGTAAGACACGATACAGTCTGTAAGCAGGTGTACATATAATTCTGCATCAGGCCCACATATACCATGTGCAGTGTGTAAGACACGAAACAGTCTGTAAGCAGGTGTACATATAATTCTGCATCAGGCCCACATATACCATGTGTAGTGTGTAAAACATGATACAGTCTGTAAGCAGCTGTACATATAATTCAGCATGAGGCCCACATATACCATGTGCAGTGTGTAAGACACGATACAGTCTATAAGCAGGTGTACATATAATTCTGCATCAGGCCCACATATACCATGGGCAGTGTGTAAGACACGATACAGTCTGTAAGCAGGAGTACATATAATTCTGCATCACGCCCACATATACCATGTGCAGTGTGTAAGACACGATACAGTCTGTAAGCAGGTGTACATATAATTCTGCATCAGGCCCACATATACCATGTGCAGTGTATAAGACACAATACAGTCTGTAAGCACCATACATATAATTCTGCATCAGGACCACATATACCATGTGCAGTGTGTAAGACATGATACAGTCTGTAAGTAGGTGTACATATAATTCTGCATCAGGCCCACATATACCATGTGCAGTGTGTAAGACACGATACAGTCTGTAAGCAGGTGTATATATAATTCTGCATCAGGCCCACATATACCACGTGCAGTGTGTAAAACACGATACAGTCTATAAGCAGGTGTACATACAATTCTGCATTAGGCCCACATATACCATGTGCAGTGTGTAAGACACCATACAGTCTGTAAGCAGGTGTACATATAATTCTGCATCAGGCCCACATATACGATGTACAGTGTGTAAAACATGATACCATCTGTAAGTAGGTTTAAATATAATTCTGCATCTGGCCCACATATACCATGTGCAGTGTGTAAGACACGATATAGTCTGTAAGTAGGTGTACATGTAATTCTGCATGAGCCCCACATATACCATGTGCAGTGTGTAAGACACGATACAGTTTGTAAGCAGGTGTACATATAATTCTGCATCAGACCCACATATACCATGTGCAGTGTGTAAAACATGATACCATCTGTAAGTAGGTTTAAATATAATTCTGCATCAGGCCCACATATACCATGTGCAGTGTGTAAGACACGATATAGTCTGTAAGTAGGTGTACATATAATTCTGCATGAGCCCCACATATACCATGTGCAGTGTGTAAAACACAATATAGTCTGTAAGTAGGTGTACATATAATTCTACATCAGGCCCACATATACCATGTGCAGTGTGTAAAACATGATACAGTCTGTAAGTAGGTGTACATATAATTCTGCATCAGGCCCACATATACCATGTGCAGTATGTAAGACACGATACAGTTTGTAAGCAGGTGTACATATAATTCTGCATCAGACCCACATATACCATGTGCAGTGTGTAAGACACGATACAGTCTGTAAGCAGGTGTACATTTAATTCTGCATCAGGCCCACATATACCATATGCAGTGTGTAAGACACGATACAGTCTGTAAGCAGGTGTACATATAATTCTGCATCAGGCCCACATATACCATGTGCAGTGTGTAAGACACAATAAAGTCTATAAGCAGGTGTACATATAATTCTGCATCATGCCCACATATACCATGTGCAGTGTGTAAGACACGATACAGTCTGTAAGCACGGTAGATATAATTCTGCATCAGGCCCACATATACTATGTGCAGTGTGTAAGACACGATACAGTCTGTAAGCAGGTGTACATATAATTCTGCATCACGCCCACATATACCATGTGCAGTGTGTAAGACACAATACAGTCTGTAAGCAGGTGTACATATAATTCTGCATCAGGCCCACATATACCATGTGCAGTGTATAAGACACAATACAGTCTGTAAGCACGGTACATATAATTCTGCATCAGGCCCACATATACTATGTGCAGTGAGTAAGATATGATACAGTCTGTAAGTAGGTGTACATATAATTCTGCATCAGGCCCACATATACCATGTGCAGTGTGTAAGACACGATACAGTCTGTAAGCAGGTGTACATATAATTCTGCATCAGGCCCACATATACTATGTGCAGTGAGTAAGATATGATACAGTCTGTAAGTAGGTGTACATATAATTCTGCATCAGGCCCACATATACCATGTGCAGTGTGTAAGACACGATACAGTCTGTAAGCAGGTGTACATATAATTCTGCATCACGCCCACATATACCATGTGCAGTGTATAAGATACGATACAGTCTGTAAGTAGGTGTACATATAATTCTGCATCAGGCGCATATATACCATGTGCAGTGTGTAAGACACGATACAGTCTGTAAGCAGGTGTATATATAATTCTGCATCAGGCCCACATATACCACGTGCAGTGTGTAAAACACGATACAGTCTATAAGCAGGTGTACATACAATTCAGCATCAGGCCCACATATACCATGTGCAGTGTGTAAGACACGATACAGTCTATAAGCAGGTGTACATATAATTCTGCATCATGCCCATATATACCATGTGCAGTGTGTAAGACATGATACAGTCTGTAAGCACGGTACATATAATTCTGCATCAGGCCCACATATACTATTTGCAGTGAGTAAGATATGATACAGTCTGTAAGTAGGTGTACATATAATTCTGCATCAGGCCCACATATACCATGTGCAGTGTGTAAGACTCACGATACAGTCTGTAAGCAGGTGTACATATAATTCTGCATCACGCCCACATATACCATGTGCAGTGTGTAAGACACGATACAGTCTGTAAGTAGGTGTACATATAATTCTGCATCAGGCCCACATATACCATGTGCAGTGTGTAAGACACGATACAGTCTGTAAGCAGGTGTATATATAATTCTGCATCAGGCCCACATATACCACGTGCAGTGTGTAAAACACGATACAGTCTATAAGCAGGTGTACATACAATTCTGCATTAGGCCCACATATACCATGTGCAGTGTGTAAGACACCATACAGTCTGTAAGCAGGTGTACATATAATTTTGCATCAGGCCCACATAACCATGTGCAGTGTGTAAGACACAATACAGTCTGTAAGCAGGTGTACATATAATTCTGCATCACGCCCACATATACCATGTGCAGTTTGTAAGACACGATACAGTCTGTAAGTAGGTGTACATATAATTCTGCATCAGGCCCACATATACCATGTGCAGTGTGTAAGACACGATACAGTCTGTAAGCAGGTGTATATATAATTCTGCATCAGGCCCACATATACCACGTGCAGTGTGTAAAACACGATACAGTCTATAAGCAAGTGTACATACAATTCTGCATTAGGCCCACATATACCATGTGCAGTGTGTAAGACACCATACAGTCTGTAAGCAGGTGTACATATAATTCTGCATCAGGCCCACATATACGATGTGCAGTGTGTAAAACATGATACCATCTGTAAGTAGGTTTAAATATAATTCTGCATCAGGCCCACATATACCATGTGCAGTGTGTAAGACACGATATAGTCTGTAAGTAGGTGTACATATAATTCTGCATGAGCCCCACATATACCATGTGCAGTGTGTAAAACACAATATAGTCTGTAAGTAGGTGTACATATAATTCTACACCAGGCCCACATATACCATGTGCAGTGTGTAAAACATGATACAGTCTGTAAGTAGGTGTACATATAATTCTGCATCAGGCCCACATATACCATGTGCAGTGTGTAAGACACGATACAGTTTGTAAGCAGGTGTACATATAATTCTGCATCAGACCCACATATACCATGTGCAGTGTGTAAGACACGATACAGTCTGTAAGCAGGTGTACATATAATTCTGCATCAGGCCCACATAACCATGTGCAGTGTGTAAGACACGATACAGTCTGTAAGCAGGTGTACATTTAATTCTGCATCAGGCCCACATATACCATATGCAGTGTGTAAGACACGATACAGTCTGTAAGCAGGTGTACATATAATTCTGCATCAGGCCCACATATACCATGTGCAGTGTGTAAGACACGATAAAGTCTATAAGCAGGTGTACATATAATTCTGCATCATGCCCACATATACCATGTGCAGTGTGTAAGACACGATACAGTCTGTAAGCACGGTACATATAATTCTGCATCAGGCCCACATATACTATGTGCAGTGTGTAAGACACGATACAGTCTGTAAGCAGGTGTACATATAATTCTGCATCACGCCCACATATACCATGTGCAGTGTGTAAGAAACAATACAGTCTGTAAGCAGGTGTACATATAATTCTGCATCAGGCCCACATATACCATGTGCAGTGTATAAGACACAATACAGTCTGTAAGCACGGTACATATAATTCTGCATCAGGCCCACATATACTATGTGCAGTGAGTAAGATATGATACAGTCTGTAAGTAGGTGTACATATAATTCTGCATGAGGCCCACATATACCATGTGCAGTGTGTAAGACACGATACAGTCTGTAAGCAGGTGTACATATAATTCTGCATCACGCCCACATATACCATGTGCAGTGTGTAAGACACGATACAGTCTGTAAGTAGGTGTACATATAATTCTGCATCAGGCCCACATATACCATGTGCAGTGTGTAAGACACGATACAGTCTGTAAGCAGGTGTATATATAATTCTGCATCAGGCCCACATATACCACGTGCAGTGTGTAAAACACGATACAGTCTATAAGCAGGTGTACATACAATTCTGCATTAGGCCCACATATACCATGTGCAGTGTGTAAGACACCATACAGTCTGTAAGCAGGTGTACATATAATTCTGCATCAGGCCCACATATACGATGTGCAGTGTGTAAACATGACACCATCTGTAAGTAGGTTTAAATATAATTCTGCATCAGGCCCACATATACCATGTGCAGTGTGTAAGACACGATATAGTCTGTAAGTAGGTGTACATATAATTCTGCATGAGCCCCACATATACCATGTGCAGTGTGTAAGACACAATACAATCTGTAAGCAGGTGTACATATAATTTTGCATCAGGCCCACATAACCATGTGCAGTGTGTAAAACACGATACAGTCTGTAAGTAGGTGTACATATAATTCTGCATCAGGCCCACATATACCATGTGCAGTGTGTAAAACATGATACAGTCTGTAAGTAGGTGTACATATAATTCTGCATCAGGCCCACATATACCATGTGCAGTGTGTAAGACACGATACAGTTTGTAAGCAGGTGTACATATAATTCTGCATCAGACCCACATATACCATGTGCAGTGTGTAAGACACAATACAATCTGTAAGCAGGTCTACATATAATTTTGCATCAGGCCCACATAACCATGTGCAGTGTGTAAGACACGATACAGTCTGTAAGCAGGTGTACATATAATTCTGCATCACGCCCACATATACCATGTGCAGTGTGTAAGACACGATACAGTCTGTAAGTAGGTGTACATATAATTCTGCATCAGGCCCACATATACCATGTGCAGTGTGTAAGACACGATACAGTCTGTAAGCAGGTGTATATATAATTCTGCATCAGGCCCACATATACCACGTGCAGTGTGTAAAACACGATACAGTCTATAAGCAGGTGTGCATACAATTCTGCATTAGGCCCACATATACGATGTGCAGTGTGTAAGACACGATATAGTCTGTAAGTAGGTGTACATATAATTCTGCATGAGCCCCACATATACCATGTGCAGTGTATAAAACACAATATAGTCTGTAAGTAGGTGTACATATAATTCTGCATCAGGCCCACATATACCATGTGCAGTGTGTAAAACATGATACAGTCTGTAAGTAGGTGTACATATAATTCTGCATCAGGCCCACATATACCATGTGCAGTGTGTAAGACACGATACAGTTTGTAAGCAGGTGTACATATAATTCTGCATCAGACCCACATATACCATGTGCAGTGTGTAAGACACGATACAGTCTGTAAGTAGGTGTAGATATAATTCTGCATGAGCCCCACATATACCATGTGCAGTGTGTAAAACATGATACCATCTGTAAGTAGGTTTAAATATAATTCTGCATCAGGCCCACATATACCATGTGCAGTGTGTAAAACATGATACAGTCTGTAAATAGGTGTACATATAATTCTGCATCAGGCCCACATATACCATGTGCAGTGTGTAAGACACGATACAGTTTGTAAGCAGGTGTACATATAATTCTGCATCAGACCCACATATACCATGTGCAGTGTGTAAGACACGATACAGTCTGTAAGCAGGTGTACATATAATTCTGCATCAGGCCCACATAACCATGTGCAGTGTGTAAGACACGATACAGTCTGTAAGCAGGTGTACATTTAATTCTGCATCAGGCCCACATATACCATATGCAGTGTGTAAGACACGATACAGTCTGTAAGCAGGTGTACATATAATTCTGCATCAGGCCCACATATACCATGTGCAGTGTGTAAGACACGATACAGTCTGTAAGCAGGTGTACATATAAGTCTGCATCAGGCCCACATATACCATGTGCAGTGTGTAAAACACGATACAGTCTGTACGCAGCTGTACATATAATTCAGCATCAGGCCCACATATACCATGTGCAGTGTGTAAGACACGATACAGTCTATAAGCAGGTGTACATATAATTCTGCATCAGGCCCACATATACCATGTGCAGTGTGTAAGACACGATACATTATGTAAGCAGGTGTACATATAATTCTGCATCAGGCCCACATAAACCATGTGCAGTGTGTAAGACACGATACAGCCTGTAAGCACGGTACATATAATTCTGCATCAGGCCCACATATACTATGTGCAGTGAGTAAGATATGATACAGTCTGTAAGTAGGTGTACATATAATTCTGCATCAGGCCCACATATACCATGTGCAGTGTGTAAGACACGATACAGTCTGTAAGCAGGTGTACATATAATTCTGCATCAGGCCCACATATACCATGTGCAGTGTATAAGACACAATACAGTCTGTAAGCACGGTACATATAATTCTGCATCAGGCCCACATATACCATGTGCAGTGTGTAAGACATGATACAGTCTGTAAGTAGGTGTACATATAATTCTGCATCAGGCCCACATATACCATGTGCAGTGTGTAAGACACGATACAGTTTGTAAGCAGGTGTACATATAATTCTGCATCAGACCCACATATACCATGTGCAGTGTGTAAAACATGATACCATCTGTAAGTAGGTTTAAATATAATTCTGCATCTGGCCCACATATACCATGTGCAGTGTGTAAGACACGATACAGTCTGTAAGCAGGTGTACATACAATTCTGCATTAGGCCCACATATACCATGTGCAGTGTGTAAGACACCATACAGTCTGTAAGCAGGTGTACATATAATTCTGCATCAGGCCCACATATACGATGTACAGTGTGTAAAACATGATACCATCTGTAAGTAGGTTTAAATATAATTCTGCATCTGGCCCACATATACCATGTGCAGTGTGTAAGACACGATATAGTCTGTAAGTAGGTGTACATGTAATTCTGCATGAGCCCCACATATACCATGTGCAGTGTGTAAAACACAATATAGTCTGTAAGTAGGTGTACATATAATTCTGCATCAGGCCCACATATACCATGTGCAGTGTGTAAGACACGATACAGTTTGTAAGCAGGTGTACATATAATTCTGCATCAGACCCACATATACCATGTGCAGTGTGTAAAACATGATACCATCTGTAAGTAGGTTTAAATATAATTCTGCATCTGGCCCACATATACCATGTGCAGTGTGTAAGACACGATACAGTCTGTAAGCAGGTGTACATATAATTCTGCATCAGGCCCACATATACAATGTGCAGTGTGTAAGACACGATACAGTTTGTAAGCACATGTATATATAATTCTGCATCAGGCCCACATATACCATGTGTAGTGTGTAAGACACGATACAGTCTGTAAGCAGGTGTACATATAATTCTGCATCAGGCCCACATATACCATGTGCAGTGTGTAAGACACGAAACAGTCTGTAAGCAGGTGTACATATAATTCTGCATCAGGCCCACATATACCATGTGTAGTGTGTAAAACATGATACAGTCTGTAAGCAGCTGTACATATAATTCAGCATGAGGCCCACATATACCATGTGCAGTGTGTAAGACACGATACAGTCTATAAGCAGGTGTACATATAATTCTGCATCAGGCCCACATATACCATGGGCAGTGTGTAAGACACGATACAGTCTGTAAGCAGGAGTACATATAATTCTGCATCACGCCCACATATACCATGTGCAGTGTGTAAGACACGATACAGTCTGTAAGCAGGTGTACATATAATTCTGCATCAGGTCCACATATACCATGTGCAGTGTATAAGACACAATACAGTCTGTAAGCACGGTACATATAATTCTGCATCAGGCCCACATATACCATGTGCAGTGTGTAAGACATGATACAGTCTGTAAGTAGGTGTACATATAATTCTGCATCAGGCCCACATATACCATGTGCAGTGTGTAAGACACGATACAGTCTGTAAGCAGGTGTATATATAATTCTGCATCAGGCCCACATATACCACGTGCAGTGTGTAAAACACGATACAGTCTATAAGCAGGTGTACATACAATTCTGCATTAGGCCCACATATACCATGTGCAGTGTGTAAGACACCATACAGTCTGTAAGCAGGTGTACATATAATTCTGCATCAGGCCCACATATACGATGTACAGTGTGTAAAACATGATACCATCTGTAAGTAGGTTTAAATATAATTCTGCATCTGGCCCACATATACCATGTGCAGTGTGTAAGACACGATATAGTCTGTAAGTAGGTGTACATGTAATTCTGCATGAGCCCCACATATACCATGTGCAGTGTGTAAAACACAATATAGTCTGTAAGTAGGTGTACATATAATTCTGCATCAGGCCCACATATACCATGTGCAGTGTGTAAGACACGATACAGTTTGTAAGCAGGTGTACATATAATTCTGCATCAGACCCACATATACCATGTGCAGTGTGTAAAACATGATACCATCTGTAAGTAGGTTTAAATATAATTCTGCATCAGGCCCACATATACCATGTGCAGTGTGTAAGACACGATACAGTCTGTAAGCAGGTGTACATATAATTCTGCATCAGGCCCACATATACAATGTGCAGTGTGTAAGACACGATACAGTCTGTAAGCACATGTATATATAATTCTGCATCAGGCCCACATATACCATGTGTAGTGTGTAAGACACGATACAGTCTGTAAGCAGGTGTACATATAATTCTGCATCAGGCCCACATATACCATGTGCAGTGTGTAAGACACGAAACAGTCTGTAAGCAGGTGTACATATAATTCTGCATCAGGCCCACATATACCATGTGTAGTGTGTAAAACATGATACAGTCTGTAAGCAGCTGTACATATAATTCAGCATGAGGCCCACATATACCATGTGCAGTGTGTAAGACACGATACAGTCTATAAGCAGGTGTACATATAATTCTGCATCAGGCCCACATATACCATGGGCAGTGTGTAAGACACGATACAGTCTGTAAGCAGGAGTACATATAATTCTGCATCACGCCCACATATACCATGTGCAGTGTGTAAGACACAATACAGTCTGTAAGCAGGTGTACATATAATTCTGCATCAGGCCCACATATACCATGTGCAGTGTATAAGACACAATACAGTCTGTAAGCACGGTACATATAATTCTGCATCAGGCCCACATATACCATGTGCAGTGTGTAAGACATGATACAGTCTGTAAGTAGGTGTACATATAATTCTGCATCAGGCCCACATATACCATGTGCAGTGTGTAAGACACGATACAGTCTGTAAGCAGGTGTATATATAATTCTGCATCAGGCCCACATATACCACGTGCAGTGTGTAAAACACGATACAGTCTATAAGCAGGTGTACATACAATTCTGCATTAGGCCCACATATACCATGTGCAGTGTGTAAGACACCATACAGTCTGTAAGCAGGTGTACATATAATTCTGCATCAGGCCCACATATACGATGTACAGTGTGTAAAACATGATACCATCTGTAAGTAGGTTTAAATATAATTCTGCATCTGGCCCACATATACCATGTGCAGTGTGTAAGACACGATATAGTCTGTAAGTAGGTGTACATGTAATTCTGCATGAGCCCCACATATACCATGTGCAGTGTGTAAAACACAATATAGTCTGTAAGTAGGTGTACATATAATTCTGCATCAGGCCCACATATACCATGTGCAGTGTGTAAGACACGATACAGTTTGTAAGCAGGTGTACATATAATTCTGCATCAGACCCACATATACCATGTGCAGTGTGTAAAACATGATACCATCTGTAAGTAGGTTTAAATATAATTCTGCATCAGGCCCACATATACCATGTGCAGTGTGTAAGACACGATACAGTCTGTAAGCAGGTGTACATATAATTCTGCATCAGGCCCACATATACAATGTGCAGTGTGTAAGACACGATACAGTCTGTAAGCACATGTATATATAATTCTGCATCAGGCCCACATATACCATGTGCAGTGTGTAAATCATGATACAGTCTGTAAGTACGGTACATATAATTCTGCATTAGGCCCACATATACCATGTGTAGTGTGTAAGACACGATACAGTCTGTAAGCAGGTGTACATATAATTCTGCATCAGGCCCACATATACCATGTGCAGTGTGTAAGACACGAAACAGTCTGTAAGCAGGTGTACATATAATTCTGCATCAGGCCCACAAATACCATGTGTAGTGTGTAAAACATGATACAGTCTGTAAGCAGCTGTACATATAATTCAGCATGAGGCCCACATATACCATGTGCAGTGTGTAAGACACGATACAGTCTATAAGCAGGTGTACATATAATTCTGCATCAGGCCCACATATACCATGGGCAGTGTGTAAGACACGATACAGTCTGTAAGCACGGTACATATAATTCTGCATCAGGCCCACATATACTATGTGCAGTGAGTAAGATATGATACAGTCTGTAAGTAGGTGTACATATAATTCTGCATCAGGCCCACATATACCATGTGCAGTGTGTAAGACACGATACAGTCTGTAAGCAGGTGTACATATAATTCTGCATCACGCCCACATATACCATGTGCAGTGTGTAAGACACGATACAGTCTGTAAGCAGGTGTACATATAATTCTGCATCAGGCCCACATATACCATGTGCAGTGTATAAGACACAATACAGTCTGTAAGCACGGTACATATAATTCTGCATCAGGCCCACATATACTATGTGCAGTGAGTAAGATATGATACAGTCTGTAAGTAGGTGTACATATAATTCTGCATCAGGCCCACATATACCATGTGCAGTGTGTAAGACACGATACAGTCTGTAAGCAGGTGTACATATAATTCTGCATCACGCCCACATATACCATGTGCAGTGTGTAAGACACGATACAGTCTATAAGCAGGTGTACATACAATTCTGCATTAGGCCCACATATACCATGTGCAGTGTGTAAGACACCATACAGTCTGTAAGCAGGTGTACATATAATTCTGCATCAGGCCCACATATACGATGTGCAGTGTGTAAAACATGATTCCATCTGTAAGTAGGTTTAAATATAATTCTGCATCAGGCCCACATATACCATGTGCAGTGTGTAAGACACGATATAGCCTGTAAGTAGGTGTACATATAATTCTGCATGAGCCCCACATATACCATGTGCAGTGTGTAAAACACAATATAGTCTGTAAGTAGGTGTACATATAATTCTGCACCAGGCCCACATATACCATGTGCAGTGTGTAAAACATGATACAGTCTGTAAGTAGGTGTACATATAATTCTGCATCAGGCCCACATATACCATGTGCAGTGTGTAAGACACGATACAGTTTGTAAGCAGGTGTACATATAATTCTGCATCAGACCCACATATACCATGTGCAGTGTGTAAGACACAATACAATCTGTAAGCAGGTGTACATATAATTTTGCATCAGGCCCACATAACCATGTGCAGTGTGTAAGACACGATACAGTCTGTAAGCAGGTGTACATATAATTCTGCATCACGCCCACATATACCATGTGCAGTGTGTAAGACACGATACAGTCTATAAGTAGGTGTACATATAATTCTGCATCAGGCCCACATATACCATGTGCAGTGTGTAAGACACGATACAGTCTGTAAGCAGGTGTATATATAATTCTGCATCAGGCCCACATATACCACGTGCAGTGTGTAAAACACGATACAGTCTATAAGCAGGTGTACATACAATTCTGCATTAGGCCCACATATACCATGTGCAGTGTGTAAGACACCATACAGTCTGTAAGCAGGTGTACATATAATTCTGCATCAGGCCCACATATACGATGTGCAGTGTGTAAAACATGATACCATCTGTAAGTAGGTTTAAATATAATTCTGCATCAGGCCCACATATACCATGTGCAGTGTGTAAGACACGATATAGTCTGTAAGTAGGTGTACATATAATTCTGCATGAGCCCCACATATACCATGTGCAGTGTGTAAAACACAATATAGTCTGTAAGTAGGTGTACATATAATTCTACATCAGGCCCACATATACCATGTGCAGTGTGTAAAACATGATACAGTCTGTAAGTAGGTGTACATATAATTCTGCATCAGGCCCACATATACCATGTGCAGTGTGTAAGACACGATACAGTTTGTAAGCGGGTGTACATATAATTCTGCATCAGACCCACATATACCATGTGCAGTGTGTAAGACACGATACAGTCTGTAAGCAGGTGTACATATAATTCTGCATCAGGCCCACATAACCATGTGCAGTGTGTAAGACACGATACAGTCTGTAAGCAGTTGTACATTTAATTCTGCATCAGGCCCACATATACCATATGCAGTGTGTAAGACACGATACAGTCTGTAAGCAGGTGTACATATAATTCTGCATCAGGCCCACATATACCATGTGCAGTGTGTAAGACACGATACAGTCTGTAAGCAGCTGTACATATAATTCTGCATCAGGCCCACATATACCATGTGCAGTGTGTAAAACACGATACAGTCTGTAAGCAGCTGTACATATAATTCAGCATCAGGCCCACATATACCATGTGCAGTGTGTAAGACACGATACAGTCTATAAGCAGGTGTACATATAATTCTGCATCATGCCCACATATACCATGTGCAGTGTGTAAGACATGATACAGTCTGTAAGCACGGTACATATAATTCTGCATCAGGCCCACATATACTATGTGCAGTGAGTAAGATATGATACAGTCTGTAAGTAGGTGTACATATAATTCTACATCAGGCCCACATATACCATGTGCAGTGTGTAAGACACGATACAGTCTGTAAGCAGGTGTACATATAATTCTGCATCAGGCCCACATATACCACGTGCAGTGTGTAAAACACGATACAGTCTATAAGCAGGTGTACATACAATTCTGCATTAGGCCCACATATACCATGTGCAGTGTGTAAGACACGATATAGCCTCTAAGTAGGTGTACATATAATTCTGCATGAGCCCCACATATACCATGTGCAGTGTGTAAAACACAATATAGTCTGTAAGTAGGTGTACATATAATTCTGCACCAGGCCCACATATACCATGTGCAGTGTGTAAAACATGATACAGTCTGTAAGCAGGTGTATATATAATTCTGCATCAGGCCCACATATACCACGTGCAGTGTGTAAAACACGATACAGTCTATAAGCAGGTGTACATACAATTCTGCATTAGGCCCACATATACTATGTGCAGTGTGTAAGACACCATACAGTCTGTAAGCAGGTGTACATATAATTCTGCATCAGGCCCACATATACGATGTGCAGTGTGTAAAACATGATACCATCTGTAAGTAGGTTTAAATATAATTCTGCATCAGGCCCACATATACCATGTGCAGTGTGTAAGACACGATATAGTCTGTAAGTAGGTGTACATATAATTCTGCATGAGCCCCACATATACCATGTGCAGTGTGTAAAACACAATATAGTCTGTAAGTAGGTGTACATATAATTCTACATCAGGCCCACATATACCATGTGCAGTGTGTAAAACATGATACAGTCTGTAAGTAGGTGTACATATAATTCTGCATCAGGCCCACATATACCATGTGCAGTGTGTAAGACACGATACAGTTTGTAAGCAGGTGTACATATAATTCTGCATCAGACCCACATATACCATGTGCAGTGTGTAAGACACGATACAGTCTGTAAGCAGGTGTACATTTAATTCTGCATCAGGCCCACATATACCATATGCAGTGTGTAAGACACGATACAGTCTGTAAGCAGGTGTACATATAATTCTGCATCAGGCCCACATATACCATGTGCAGTGTGTAAGACACGATAAAGTCTATAAGCAGGTGTACATATAATTCTGCATCATGCCCACATATACCATGTGCAGTGTGTAAGACACGATACAGTCTGTAAGCACGGTAGATATAATTCTGCATCAGGCCCACATATACTATGTGCAGTGTGTAAGACACGATACAGTCTGTAAGCAGGTGTACATATAATTCTGCATCACGCCCACATATACCATGTGCAGTGTGTAAGACACAATACAGTCTGTAAGCAGGTGTACATATAATTCTGCATCAGGCCCACATATACCATGTGCAGTGTATAAGACACAATACAGTCTGTAAGCACGGTACATATAATTCTGCATCAGGCCCACATATACTATGTGCAGTGAGTAAGATATGATACAGTCTGTAAGTAGGTGTACATATAATTCTGCATCAGGCCCACATATACCATGTGCAGTGTGTAAGACACGATACAGTCTGTAAGCAGGTGTACATATAATTCTGCATCACGCCCACATATACCATGTGCAGTGTATAAGATACGATACAGTCTGTAAGTAGGTGTACATATAATTCTGCATCAGGCGCATATATACCATGTGCAGTGTGTAAGACACGATACAGTCTGTAAGCAGGTGTATATATAATTCTGCATCAGGCCCACATATACCACGTGCAGTGTGTAAAACACGATACAGTCTATAAGCAGGTGTACATACAATTCAGCATCAGGCCCACATATACCATGTGCAGTGTGTAAGACACGATACAGTCTATAAGCAGGTGTACATATAATTCTGCATCATGCCCATATATACCATGTGCAGTGTGTAAGACATGATACAGTCTGTAAGCACGGTACATATAATTCTGCATCAGGCCCACATATACTATTTGCAGTGAGTAAGATATGATACAGTCTGTAAGTAGGTGTACATATAATTCTGCATCAGGCCCACATATACCATGTGCAGTGTGTAAGACTCACGATACAGTCTGTAAGCAGGTGTACATATAATTCTGCATCACGCCCACATATACCATGTGCAGTGTGTAAGACACGATACAGTCTGTAAGTAGGTCTACATATAATTCTGCATCAGGCCCACATATACCATGTGCAGTGTGTAAGACACGATACAGTCTGTAAGCAGGTGTATATATAATTCTGCATCAGGCCCACATATACCACGTGCAGTGTGTAAAACACGATACAGTCTATAAGCAGGTGTACATACAATTCTGCATTAGGCCCTCATATACCATGTGCAGTGTGTAAGACACCATACAGTCTGTAAGCAGGTGTACATATAATTCTGCATCAGGCCCACATATACGATATGCAGTGTGTAAAACATGATACCATCTGTAAGTAGGTTTAAATATAATTCTGCATCAGGCCCACATATACCATGTGCAGTGTGTAAGACACGATATAGTCTGTAAGTAGGTGTACATATAATTCTGCATGAGCCCCACATATACCATGTGCAGTGTGTAAAACACAATATAGTCTGTAAGTAGGTGTACATATAATTCTGCATCAGGCCCACATATACCATGTGCAGTGTGTAAAACATGATACAGTCTGTAAGTAGGTGTACATATAATTCTGCATCAGGCCCACATAACCATGTGCAGTGTGTAAGACACGATACAGTCTGTAAGCAGGTGTACATATAATTCTGCATCACGCCCACATATACCATGTGCAGTGTGTAAGACACGATACAGTCTGTAAGTAGGTGTACATATAATTCTGCATCAGGCCCACATATACCATGTGCAGTGTGTAAGACACGATACAGTCTGTAAGCAGGTGTATATATAATTCTGCATCAGGCCCACATATACCACGTGCAGTGTGTAAAACACGATACAGTCTATAAGCAAGTGTACATACAATTCTGCATTAGGCCCACATATACCATGTGCAGTGTGTAAAACACCATACAGTCTGTAAGCAGGTGTACATATAATTCTGCATCAGGCCCACATATACGATGTGCAGTGTGTTAAACATGATACCATCTGTAAGTAGGTTTAAATATAATTCTGCATCAGGCCCACATATACCATGTGCAGTGTGTAAGACACGATATAGTCTGTAAGTAGGTGTACATATAATTCTGCATGAGCCCCACATATACCATGTGCAGTGTGTAAAACACAATATAGTCTGTAAGTAGGTGTACATATAATTCTACACCAGGCCCACATATACCATGTGCAGTGTGTAAAACATGATACAGTCTGTAAGTAGGTGTACATATAATTCTGCATCAGACCCACATATACCATGTGCAGTGTGTAAGACACGATACAGTCTGTAAGCAGGTGTACATATAATTCTGCATCAGGCCCACATAACCATGTGCAGTGTGTAAGACACGATACAGTCTGTAAGCAGGTGTACATTTAATTCTGCATCAGGCCCACATATACCATATGCAGTGTGTAAGACACGATACAGTCTGTAAGCAGGTGTACATATAATTCTGCATCAGGCCCACATATACCATGTGCAGTGTGTAAGACACGATAAAGTCTATAAGCAGGTGTACATATAATTCTGCATCATGCCCACATATACCATGTGCAGTGTGTAAGACACGATACAGTCTGTAAGCACGGTACATATATTTCTGCATCAGGCCCACATATACTATGTGCAGTGTGTAAGACACGATACAGTCTGTAAGCAGGTGTACATTTAATTCTGCATCAGGCCCACATATACCATGTGCAGTGTGTAAGACACGACACAGTTTGTAAGCAGGTGTACATATAATTCTGCATCAGACCCACATATACCATGTGCAGTGTGTAAAACATGATACCATCTGTAAGTAGGTTTAAATATAATTGTGCATCAGGCCCACATATACCATGTGCAGTGTGTAAGACACGATACAGTCTGTAAGCAGGTGTACATATAATTCTGCATCAGGCCCACATATACAATGTGCAGTGTGTAAGACACGATACAGTCTGTAAGCACATGTATATATAATTCTGCATCAGGCCCACATATACCATGTGCAGTGTGTAAATCATGATACAGTCTGAAAGCACGGTACATATAATTCTGCATTAGGCCCACATATACCATGTGTAGTGTGTAAGACACGATACAGTCTGTAAGCAGGTGTACATATAATTCTGCATCTGGCCCACATATACCATGTGCAGTGTGTAAAACACGATACAGTCTGTAAGCAGCTGTACATATAATTCAGCATCAGGCCCACATATACCATGTGCAGTGTGTAAGACACGATACAGTCTATAAGCAGGTGTACATATAATTCTGCATCAGGCCCACATATACCATGTGCAGTGTGTAAGACACGATACATTATGTAAGCAGATGTCCATATAATTCTGCATCAGGCCCACATAAACCATGTGCAGTGTGTAAGACACAATACAGTCTGTAAGCACGGTACATATAATTCTGCATCAGGCCCACATATACTATGTGCAGTGAGTAAGATATGATACAGTCTGTAAGTAGGTGTACATATAATTCTGCATCAGGCCCACATATACCATGTGCAGTGTGTAAGACACGATACAGTCTGTAAGCAGGTGTACATATAATTCTGCATCACGCCCACATATACCATGTGCAGTGTGTAAGACACGATACAGTCTGTAAGCAGGTGTACATATAATTCTGCATCAGGCCCACATATACCATGTGCAGTGTATAAGACACAATACAGTCTGTAAGCACGGTACATATAATTCTGCATCAGGCCCACATATACTATGTGCAGTGAGTAAGATATGATACAGTCTGTAAGTAGGTGTACATATAATTCTGCATCAGGCCCACATATACCATGTGCAGTGTGTAAGACACGATACAGTCTGTAAGCAGGTCTACATATAATTCTGCATCACGCCCACATATACCATGTGCAGTGTGTAAGACACGATACAGTCTGTAAGTAGGTGTACATATAATTCTGCATCAGGCCCACATATACCATGTGCAGTGTGTAAGACACGATACAGTCTGTAAGCAGGTGTATATATAATTCTGCATCAGGCCCACATATACCACGTGCAGTGTGTAAAACACGATACAGTCTATAAGCAGGTGTACATACAATTCTGCATTAGGCCCACATATACCATGTGCAGTGTGTAAGACACCATACAGTCTGTAAGCAGGTGTACATATAATTCTGCATCAGGCCCACATATACGATGTGCAGTGTGTAAAACATGATACCATCTGTAAGTAGGTTTAAATATAATTCTGCATCAGGCCCACATATACCATGTGCAGTGTGTAAGACACGATATAGTCTGTAAGTAGGTGTACATATAATTCTGCATGAGCCCCACATATACCATGTGCAGTGTGTAAAACACAATATAGTCTGTATGTAGGTGTACATATAATTCTGCATCAGGCCCACATATACCATGTGCAGTGTGTAAAACATGATAGAGTCTGTAAGTAGGTGTACATATAATTCTGCATCAGGCCCACATATACCATGTGCAGTGTGTAAGACACGATACAGTTTGTAAGCAGGTGTACATATAATTCTGCATCAGACCCACATATACCATGTGCAGTGTGTAAGACACGATACAGTCTGTAAGCAGGTGCACATTTAATTCTGCATCAGGCCCACATATACCATATGCAGTGTGTAAGACACGGTACAGTCTGTAAGCAGGTGTACATATAATTCTGCATCAGGCCCACATATACCATGTGCAGTGTGTAAGACACGATACAGTCTGTAAGCAGGTGTACATATAATTCTGCATCAGGCCCACATATACCATGTGCAGTGTGTAAAACACGATACAGTCTGTAAGCAGCTGTACATATAATTCTGCATCAGGCCCACATATACCATGTGCAGTGTATAAGACACAATACAGTCTGTAAGCACGGTACATATAATTCTGCATCAGGCCCACATATACTATGTGCAGTGAGTAAGATATGATACAGTCTGTAAGTAGGTGTACATATAATTCTGCATCAGGCCCACATATACCATGTGCAGTGTGTAAGACACGATACAGTCTGTAAGCAGGTCTACATATAATTCTGCATCACGCCCACATATACCATGTGCAGTGTGTAAGACACGATACAGTCTGTAAGTAGGTGTACATATAATTCTGCATCAGGCCCACATATACCATGTGCAGTGTGTAAGACACGATACAGTCTGTAAGCAGGTGTATATATAATTCTGCATCAGGCCCACATATACCACGTGCAGTGTGTAAAACACGATACAGTCTATAAGCAGGTGTACATACAATTCTGCATTAGGCCCACATATACCATGTGCAGTGTGTAAGACACCATACAGTCTGTAAGCAGGTGTACATATAATTCTGCATCAGGCCCACATATACGATGTGCAGTGTGTAAAACATGATACCATCTGTAAGTAGGTTTAAATATAATTCTGCATCAGGCCCACATATACCATGTGCAGTGTGTAAGACACGATATAGTCTGTAAGTAGGTGTACATATAATTCTGCATGAGCCCCACATATACCATGTGCAGTGTGTAAAACACAATATAGTCTGTATGTAGGTGTACATATAATTCTGCATCAGGCCCACATATACCATGTGCAGTGTGTAAAACATGATAGAGTCTGTAAGTAGGTGTACATATAATTCTGCATCAGGCCCACATATACCATGTGCAGTGTGTAAGACACGATACAGTTTGTAAGCAGGTGTACATATAATTCTGCATCAGACCCACATATACCATGTGCAGTGTGTAAGACACGATACAGTCTGTAAGCAGGTGCACATTTAATTCTGCATCAGGCCCACATATACCATATGCAGTGTGTAAGACACGGTACAGTCTGTAAGCAGGTGTACATATAATTCTGCATCAGGCCCACATATACCATGTGCAGTGTGTAAGACACGATACAGTTTGTAAGCAGGTGTACATATAATTCTGCATCAGACCCACATATACCATGTGCAGTGTGTAAGACACAATACAATCTGTAAGCAGGTGTACATATAATTCTGGATCAGGCCCACATAACCATGTGCAGTGTGTAAGACACGATACAGTCTGTAAGCAGGTGTACATTTAATTCTGCATCAGGCCCACATATACCATGTGCAGTGTGTAAGACACGATATAGTCTGTAAGTAGGTGTACATATAATTCTGCATGAGCCCCACATATACCATGTGCAGTGTATAAAACACAATATAGTCTGTATGTAGGTGTACATATAATTCTGCATCAGGCCCACATATACCATGTGCAGTGTGTAAAACATGATAGAGTCTGTAAGTAGGTGTACATATAATTCTGCATCAGGCCCACATATACCATGTGCAGTGTGTAAGACACGATACAGTTTGTAAGCAGGTGTACATATAATTCTGCATCAGACCCACATATACCATGTGCAGTGTGTAAGACACGATACAGTCTGTAAGCAGGTGCACATTTAATTCTGCATCAGGCCCACATATACCATATGCAGTGTGTAAGACACGGTACAGTCTGTAAGCAGGTGTACATATAATTCTGCATCAGGCCCACATATACCATGTGCAGTGTGTAAGACACGATACAGTCTGTAAGCAGGTGTACATATAATTCTGCATCAGGCCCACATATACCATGTGCAGTGTGTAAAACATGATACCATCTGTAAGTAGGTTTAAATATAATTCTGCATCAGGCCCACATATACCATGTGCAGTGTGTAAGACACGATACAGTCTGTAAGCAGGTGTACATATAATTCTGCATCAGGCCCACATATACAATGTGCAGTGTGTAAGACACGATACAGTCTGTAAGCATGTGTATATATAATTCTGCATCAGGCCCACATATACCATGTGCAGTGTGTAAATCATGATACATTATGTAAGCAGATGTCCATATAATTCTGCATCAGGCCCACATAAACCATGTGCAGTGTGTAAGACACAATACAGTCTGTAAGCACGGTACATATAATTCTGCATCAGGCCCACATATACTATGTGCAGTGAGTAAGATATGATACAGTCTGTAAGTAGGTGTACATATAATTCTGCATCAGGCCCACATATACCATGTGCAGTGTGTAAGACACGATACAGTCTGTAAGCAGGTGTACATATAATTCTGCATCACGCCCACATATACCATGTGCAGTGTGTAAGACACGATACAGTCTGTAAGCAGGTGTACATATAATTCTGCATCAGGCCCACATATACCATGTGCAGTGTATAAGACACAATACAGTCTGTAAGCACGGTACATATAATTCTGCATCAGGCCCACATATACTATGTGCAGTGAGTAAGATATGATACAGTCTGTAAGTAGGTGTACATATAATTCTGCATCAGGCCCACATATACCATGTGCAGTGTGTAAGACACGATACAGTCTGTAAGCAGGTCTACATATAATTCTGCATCACGCCCACATATACCATGTGCAGTGTGTAAGACACGATACAGTCTGTAAGTAGGTGTACATATAATTCTGCATCAGGCCCACATATACCATGTGCAGTGTGTAAGACACGATACAGTCTGTAAGCAGGTGTATATATAATTCTGCATCAGGCCCACATATACCACGTGCAGTGTGTAAAACACGATACAGTCTATAAGCAGGTGTACATACAATTCTGCATTAGGCCCACATATACCATGTGCAGTGTGTAAGACACCATACAGTCTGTAAGCAGGTGTACATATAATTCTGCATCAGGCCCACATATACGATGTGCAGTGTGTAAAACATGATACCATCTGTAAGTAGGTTTAAATATAATTCTGCATCAGGCCCACATATACCATGTGCAGTGTGTAAGACACGATATAGTCTGTAAGTAGGTGTACATATAATTCTGCATGAGCCCCACATATACCATGTGCAGTGTGTAAAACACAATATAGTCTGTATGTAGGTGTACATATAATTCTGCATCAGGCCCACATATACCATGTGCAGTGTGTAAAACATGATAGAGTCTGTAAGTAGGTGTACATATAATTCTGCATCAGGCCCACATATACCATGTGCAGTGTGTAAGACACGATACAGTTTGTAAGCAGGTGTACATATAATTCTGCATCAGACCCACATATACCATGTGCAGTGTGTAAGACACGATACAGTCTGTAAGCAGGTGCACATTTAATTCTGCATCAGGCCCACATATACCATATGCAGTGTGTAAGACACGGTACAGTCTGTAAGCAGGTGTACATATAATTCTGCATCAGGCCCACATATACCATGTGCAGTGTGTAAGACACGATACAGTCTGTAAGCAGGTGTACATATAATTCTGCATCAGGCCCACATATACCATGTGCAGTGTGTAAAACACGATACAGTCTGTAAGCAGCTGTACATATAATTCAGCATCAGGCCCACATATACCATGTGCAGTGTGTAAGACACGATACAGTCTATAAGCAGGTGTACATATAATTCTGCATCAGGCCCACATATACCATGTGCAGTGTGTAAGAGACGATACAGTCTGTAAGCACGGTACATATAATTCTGCATCAGGCCCACATAAACCATGTGCAGTGTGTAAGACACGATACAGTCTGTAAGCACGGTACATATAATTCTGCATCAGGCCCACATATACTATGTGCAGTGAGTAAGATATGATACAGTCTGTAAGTAGGTGTACATATAATTCTGCATCAGGCCCACATATTCC
Organism: Taudactylus pleione; assembly: GCA_031769625.1. Classification (NCBI taxonomy): domain Eukaryota; kingdom Metazoa; phylum Chordata; class Amphibia; order Anura; family Myobatrachidae; genus Taudactylus; species Taudactylus pleione. The sequence goes on from JAUIMM010000720.1 coordinate 654,241, forward strand.
ATATGCAGTGTGTAAGACACGATACAGTCTGTAAGCAGGAGTACATATAATTCTGCATCACGCCCACATATACCATGTGCAGTGTGTAAGACACGATACAGTCTGTAAGCAGGTGTACATATAATTCTGCATCAGGCCCACATATACCATGTGCAGTGTATAAGACACAATACAGTCTGTAAGCACGGTACATATAATTCTGCATCAGGCCCACATATACTATGTGCAGTGAGTAAGATATGATACAGTCTGTAAGTAGGTGTACATATAATTCTGCATCAGGCCCACATATACCATGTGCAGTGTGTAAGACACGATACAGTCTGTAAGCAGGTGTACATATAATTCTGCATCACGCCCACATATACCATGTGCAGTGTGTAAGACACGATACAGTCTGTAAGTAGGTGTACATATAATTCTGCATCAGGCCCACATATACCATGTGCAGTGTGTAAGACACGATACAGTCTGTAAGCAGGTGTATATATAATTCTGCATCAGGCCCACATATACCACGTGCAGTGTGTAAAACACGATACTGTCTATAAGCAGGTGTACATACAATTCTGCATTAGGCCCACATATACCATGTGCAGTGTGTAAGACACCATACAGTCTGTAAGCAGGTGTTCATATAATTCTGCATCAGGCCCACATATACGATGTGCAGTGTGTAAAACATGATACCATCTGTAAGTAGGTTTAAATATAATTCTGCATCAGGCCCACATATACCATGTGCAGTGTGTAAGACACGATATAGTCTGTAAGTAGGTGTACATATAATTCTGCATGAGCCCCACATATACCATGTGCAGTGTGTAAAACACAATATAGTCTGTATGTAGGTGTACATATAATTCTGCATCAGGCCCACATATACCATGTGCAGTGTGTAAAACATGATAGAGTCTGTAAGTAGGTGTACATATAATTCTGCATCAGGCCCACATATACCATGTGCAGTGTGTAAGACACGATACAGTTTGTAAGCAGGTGTACATATAATTCTGCATCAGACCCACATATACCATGTGCAGTGTGTAAGACACGATACAGTCTGTAAGCAGGTGCACATTTAATTCTGCATCAGGCCCACATATACCATATGCAGTGTGTAAGACACGGTACAGTCTGTAAGCAGGTGTACATATAATTCTGCATCAGGCCCACATATACCATGTGCAGTGTGTAAGACACGATACAGTCTGTAAGCAGGTGTACATATAATTCTGCATCAGGCCCACATATACCATGTGCAGTGTGTAAAACACGATACAGTCTGTAAGCAGCTGTACATATAATTCAGCATCAGGCCCACATATACCATGTGCAGTGTGTAAGACACGATACAGTCTATAAGCAGGTGTACATATAATTCTGCATCAGGCCCACATATACCATGTGCAGTGTGTAAGAGACGATACAGTCTGTAAGCACGGTACATATAATTCTGCATCAGGCCCACATAAACCATGTGCAGTGTGTAAGACACGATACAGTCTGTAAGCACGGTACATATAATTCTGCATCAGGCCCACATATACTATGTGCAGTGAGTAAGATATGATACAGTCTGTAAGTAGGTGTACATATAATTCTGCATCAGGCCCACATATTCCATATGCAGTGTGTAAGACACGATACAGTCTGTAAGCAGGAGTACATATAATTCTGCATCACGCCCACATATACCATGTGCAGTGTGTAAGACACGATACAGTCTGTAAGCAGGTGTACATATAATTCTGCATCAGGCCCACATATACCATGTGCAGTGTATAAGACACAATACAGTCTGTAAGCACGGTACATATAATTCTGCATCAGGCCCACATATACTATGTGCAGTGAGTAAGATATGATACAGTCTGTAAGTAGGTGTACATATAATTCTGCATCAGGCCCACATATACCATGTGCAGTGTGTAAGACACGATACAGTCTGTAAGCAGGTCTACATATAATTCTGCATCACGCCCACATATACCATGTGCAGTGTGTAAGACACGATACAGTCTGTAAGTAGGTGTACATATAATTCTGCATCAGGCCCACATATACCATGTGCAGTGTGTAAGACACGATACAGTCTGTAAGCAGGTGTATATATAATTCTGCATCAGGCCCACATATACCACGTGCAGTGTGTAAAACACGATACTGTCTATAAGCAGGTGTACATACAATTCTGCATTAGGCCCACATATACCATGTGCAGTGTGTAAGACACCATACAGTCTGTAAGCAGGTGTACATATAATTCTGCATCAGGCCCACATATACGATGTGCAGTGTGTAAAACATGATACCATCTGTAAGTAGGTTTAAATATAATTCTGCATCAGGCCCACATATACCATGTGCAGTGTGTAAGACACGATATAGTCTGTAAGTAGGTGTACATATAATTCTGCATGAGCCCCACATATACCATGTGCAGTGTGTAAAACACAATATAGTCTGTATGTAGGTGTACATATAATTCTGCATCAGGCCCACATATACCATGTGCAGTGTGTAAAACATGATAGAGTCTGTAAGTAGGTGTACATATAATTCTGCATCAGGCCCACATATACCATGTGCAGTGTGTAAGACACGATACAGTTTGTAAGCAGCTGTACATATAATTCAGCATCAGGCCCACATATACCATGTGCAGTGTGTAAGACACGATACAGTCTATAAGCAGGTGTACATATAATTCTGCATCAGGCCCACATATACCATGTGCAGTGTGTAAGAGACGATACAGTCTGTAAGCACGGTACATATAATTCTGCATCAGGCCCACATAAACCATGTGCAGTGTGTAAGACACGATACAGTCTGTAAGCACGGTACATATAATTCTGCATCAGGCCCACATATACTATGTGCAGTGAGTAAGATATGATACAGTCTGTAAGTAGGTGTACATATAATTCTGCATCAGGCCCACATATTCCATATGCAGTGTGTAAGACACGATACAGTCTGTAAGCAGGAGTACATATAATTCTGCATCACGCCCACATATACCATGTGCAGTGTGTAAGACACGATACAGTCTGTAAGCAGGTGTACATATAATTCTGCATCAGGCCCACATATACCATGTGCAGTGTATAAGACACAATACAGTCTGTAAGCACGGTACATATAATTCTGCATCAGGCCCACATATACTATGTGCAGTGAGTAAGATATGATACAGTCTGTAAGTAGGTGTACATATAATTCTGCATCAGGCCCACATATAACATGTGCAGTGTGTAAGACATGATACAGTCTGTAAGCAGGTGTACATATAATTCTGCATCACGCCCACATATACCATGTGCAGTGTGTAAGACACGATACAGTCTGTAAGTAGGTGTACATATAATTCTGCATCAGGCCCACATATACCATGTGCAGTGTGTAAGACACGATACAGTCTGTAAGTAGGTGTACATATAATTCTGCATCAGGCCCACATATACCATGTGCAATGTGTAAGACAAGATACATTATGTAAGCAGGTGTACATATAATTCTGCATCAGGCCCACATAAACCATGTGCAGTGTGTAAGACACCATACAGTCTGTAAGCAGGTGTACATATAATTCTGCATCAGGCCCACATATACAATGTGCAGTGTGTAAGACACGATACAGTCTGTAAGCATGTGTATATATAATTCTGCATCAGGCCCACATATACCATGTGCAGTGTGTAAATCATGATACATTATGTAAGCAGATGTCCATATAATTCTGCATCAGGCCCACATAAACCATGTGCAGTGTGTAAGACACAATACAGTCTGTAAGCACGGTACATATAATTCTGCATCAGGCCCACATATACTATGTGCAGTGAGTAAGATATGATACAGTCTGTAAGTAGGTGTACATATAATTCTGCATCAGGCCCACATATACCATGTGCAGTGTGTAAGACACGATACAGTCTGTAAGCAGGTGTACATATAATTCTGCATCACGCCCACATATACCATGTGCAGTGTGTAAGACACGATACAGTCTGTAAGCAGGTGTACATATAATTCTGCATCAGGCCCACATATACCATGTGCAGTGTATAAGACACAATACAGTCTGTAAGCACGGTACATATAATTCTGCATCAGGCCCACATATACTATGTGCAGTGAGTAAGATATGATACAGTCTGTAAGTAGGTGTACATATAATTCTGCATCAGGCCCACATATACCATGTGCAGTGTGTAAGACACGATACAGTCTGTAAGCAGGTGTACATATAATTCTGCATCAGGCCCACATATACAATGTGCAGTGTGTAAGACACGATACAGTCTGTAAGCATGTGTATATATAATTCTGCATCAGGCCCACATATACCATGTGCAGTGTGTAAATCATGATACATTATGTAAGCAGATGTCCATATAATTCTGCATCAGGCCCACATAAACCATGTGCAGTGTGTAAGACACAATACAGTCTGTAAGCACGGTACATATAATTCTGCATCAGGCCCACATATACTATGTGCAGTGAGTAAGATATGATACAGTCTGTAAGTAGGTGTACATATAATTCTGCATCAGGCCCACATATACCATGTGCAGTGTGTAAGACACAATACAGTCTGTAAGCATGTGTACATATAATTCTGCATCAGGCCCACATAACCATGTGCAGTGTGTAAGACACGATACAGTCTGTAAGCAGGTGTACATATAATTCTGCATCACGCCCACATATACCATGTGCAGTGTGTAAGACACGATACAGTCTGTAAGGAGGTGTACATATAATTCTGCATCAGGCCCACATATACCATGTGCAGTGTGTAAGACACGATACAGTCTGTAAGCAGGTGTATATATAATTCTGCATCAGGCCCACATATACCATGTGCAGTGTGTAAAACACGATACATTCTATAAGCAGGTGTACATACAATTCTGCATTAGGCCCACATATACCATGTGCAGTGTGTAAGACACCATACAGTCTGTAAGCAGGTGTACATTTAATTCTGCATCAGGCCCACATATACCATATGCAGTGTGTAAGACACAATACAGTCTGTAAGCAGGTGTACATATAATTCTGCATCAGGCCCACATATACCATGTGCAGTGTGTAAGACACTATACAATCTGCAAGCAGGTGTACATATAATTCTGCATCAGGCCCACATATACCATGTGCAGTGTGTAAAACACGTTACAGTCTGTAAGCAGGTGTACATATAATTCAGCATCAGGCCCACATATACCATGTGCAGTGTGTAAGACACAATACAATCTGTAAGCACGGTACATATAATTCTGCATCAGGCCCACATATACCATGTGCAGTGTGTAAGATACGAAACAGTCTGTAAGTAGGTTTAAATATAATTCTGCATCAGGCCCACATATACCATGTGCAGTGTGTAAGACACGATATAGTCTGTAAGTAGGTGTACATATAATTCTGCATGAGCCCCACATATACCATGTGCAGTGTGTAAAACACAATATAGTCTGTAAGTAGGTGTACATATAATTCTGCATCAGGCCCACATATACCATGTGCAGTGTGTAAAACATGATACAGTCTGTAAGTAGGTGTACATATAATTCTGCATCAGGCCCACATATACCATGTGCAGTGTGTAAGACACGATACAGTTTGTAAGCAGGTGTACTTATAATTCTGCATCAGACCCACATATACCATGTGCAGTGTGTAAGACACAATACAGTCTATAAGCAGGTGTACATATAATTCTGCATCAGGCCCACATAACCATGTGCAGTGTGTAAGACACGATACAGTCTGTAAGCAGGTGTACATTTAATTCTGCATCAGGCCCACATATACCATATGCAGTGTGTAAGACACGATACAGTCTGTAAGCAGGTGTACATATAATTCTGCATCAGGCCCACATATACCATGTGCAGTGTGTAAGACACTATACAATCTGCAAGCAGGTGTACATATAATTCTGCATCAGGCCCACATATACCATGTGCAGTGTGTAAAACACGTTACAGTCTGTAAGCAGGTGTACATATAATTCAGCATCAGGCCCACATATACCATGTGCAGTGTGTAAGACACAATACAATCTGTAAGCACGGTACATATAATTCTGCATCAGGCCCACATATACCATGTGCAGTGTGTAAGATACGATACAGTCTGTAAGTAGGTGTACATATAATTCTGCATCAGGCCCACATTTACCATGTGCAGTGTGTAAGACACGATACAGTATGTAAGCAGGTGTACATATAATTCTGCATCAGGCCCACATATACCATGTGCAGTGTGTAAGGCACGATACAGTCTGTAAGTAGGTGTACATATAATTCTGCATCAGGCCCACATATACCATGTGCAGTGTGTAAGACACAATACAATCTGTAAGCACGGTACATATAATTCTGCATCAGGCCCACATATACCATGTGTAGTGTGAAAGACTCGATACAGTCTGTAAGCAGGTGTACATATAATTCTGCATCAGGCCCACATATACCATGTGCAGTGTGTAAGACACAATATATTCTGTAAGCAGGTGTACATATAATTCTGCATCAGGCCCACATATACCATGTGCAGTGTGTAAGACACGATACAGTCTGTAAGCACGTGTATATATAATTCTGCATCAGGCCCCCATATACCATGTGCAGTGTGTAAATCATTATACAGTCTGTAAGCACGGTACATATAATTCTGCATCAGGCCCACATATACCATGTGTAGTGTGTAAGACTCGATACAGTCTGTAAGCAGGTGTACATATAATTCTGCATCAGGCCCACATATACCATGTGCAGTGTGTAAGACACGATACAGTTTGTAAGCAGGTGTACATATAATTCTGCATCAGGCCCACATATACCATGTGCAGTGTGTAAAACACGATACAGTCTGTAAGCAGCTGTACATATAATTCAGCATCAGGCCCACATATACCATGTGCAGTGTGTAAGACATGATACAGTCTATAAGCAGGTGTACATATAATTCTGCATCAGGCCCACATATACCATGTGCAGTGTGTAAGACACGATACAATATGTAAGCAGGTGTACATATAATTCTGCATCTGGCCCACATAAGCCATGTGCAGTGTGAAAGACACGATACAGTCTGTAAGTAGGTGTACATATAATTCTGCATCAGGCCCACATATACCATGTGCAGTGTATAAGACACAATACAGTCTGTAAGCACGGTACATATAATTCTGCATCAGGCCCACATATACTATGTGCAGTGAGTAAGATATGATACAGTCTGTACGTAGGTGTACATATAATTCTGCATCAGGCCCACATATACCATGTGCAGTGTGTAAGACACGATACAGTCTGTAAGAAGGTGTACATATAATTCTGCATCACACCCACATATACCATGTGCAGTGTGTAAGACACGATACAGTCTGTAAGTAGGTGTACATATAATTCTGCATCAGGCCCACATATACCACGTGCAGTGTGTAAAAAACGATACAGTCTATAAGCAGGTGTACATACAATTCTGCATTAGCCCAAATATACCATGTGCAGTGTGTAAGACACCATACAGTCTGTAAGCAGGTGTACATATAATTCTGCATCAGGCCCACATATACGATGTGCAGTGTGTAAAACATGATACCATCTGTAAGTAGCTTTAAATATAATTCTGCATCAGGCCCACATATACCATGAACAGTGTGTAAGACATGATATAGTCTGTAAGTCGGTGTACATATAATTCTGCATGAGCCCCACATATACCATGTGCAGTGTGTAAAACACAATATAGTCTGTAAGTAGGTGTACATATAATTCTGCATCAGGCCCACATATACCATGTGCAGTGTGTAAAATATGATACAGTGTGTAAGTAGGTGTACATATAATTCTGCATCAGGCCCACATATACCATGTGCAGTGTGTAAGACACGATACAGTTTGTAAGCAGGTGTACATATAATTCTGCATCAGGCCCACATATACCAGTGCAGTGTGTAAAACACGATGCAATCTGTAAGCAGGTGTACATATAATTCTGCATCAGGCCCACATATACCATGTGTAGTGTGTAAGACACGATACAGTCTGTAAGCAGGTGTACATATAATTCTGCATCAGGCCCACATATACCATGTGCTGTGTGTAAGACACGATACAGTCTGTAAGTAGGTGTACATATAATTCTGCATCATGCCCACATATACCATGTGCAGTGTGTAAGACACGATACAGTCTGTAAGCAGGTGTATATATAATTCTGAATCAGGCCCACATATACCATGTGCAGTGTGTAAAACACGAAACAGTCTGTAAGCACGGTACAAATAATTCTGCATCAGGCCCACATATACCATGTGCAGTGTGTAAAACATGATACAGTATGTAAGCAAGGTACATATATTTCTGCATCAGGCCTACATATACCATGTGCAGTGTGTAAAACATGATATAGTCTGTAAGAAGGTCTACATATAATTCTGCATCAGACCCACATATACCATGTGCAGTGTGTAAGACACAATACAGTCTGTAAGCAGGTGTACATATAAATCTGCATCAGGCCCACATAACCATGTGCAGTGTGTAAGACACGATACAGTGTGTAAGCAGGTGTACATATAATTCTGCATCAGGCCCACATATACCATGTGCAGTGTGTAAGACACGATAGAGTATATATGCAGGTGTACATATAATTCTGCATCAGGCCCACATATACCATGTGCATTGTGTAAGATACAATACAGTCTGTAAGCAGGTGTACATATAATTCTGCATCAGGCCCACATATACCATTTGCAGTGTGTAAGACACGATACAGTCTGTAAGTAGGTGTACATATAATTCTGCATCAGGCCCACATATACCATGTGCAGTGTGTAAGACACAATACAGTCTGTAAGCACGGTACATATAATTCTGCATCAGGCACACATATACCATGTGCAGTCAGTAAGAAACGATACAGTCTATAAGCAGGGGAACATATAATTCTGCATCAGGCCCACATATACAATGTGCAGTGTGTAAGACACGATACAGTCTGTAAGCAGGTGTACATATAATTCTGCATCAGGCCCACATATACCATGTGCAGTCTGTAAAACACGATACAGTCTGTAAGCAGGTGTACATATAATTCTGCATCAGGCCCACATATACAATGTGCAGTGTGTAAGACACGATACAGTCTGTAAGTAGGTGCACATATAATTCTGCATCAGGCCCACATATACCACGTGCAGTGTGTAAAACACGATTCAGTCTGTAAGCACGGTACATATAATACTGCATCAGGCCTACATATACCATGTGCAGTGTGTAAAACATGATACAGTCTGTAAGCAGGTGTACATTTAATTCTGCATCAGGCCCACATATACCATGTGCAGTGTGTAAGACACGATACAGTCTGTAAGCAGGTGTACATATAATTCTGTATCAGGCCCTCATATACCATGTGCAGTGTGTAAGACACGATACAGTCTGTAAGCAGGTGTACATATAATTCTGCATCAGGCCCACATATACCAGTGCAGTGTGTAAAACACGATACGGTCTGTAAGTAGGTGTATATATAATTCTGCATCAGGCCCACATATACCACGTGCAGTGTGTAAAACACGATACAGTCTGTAAGCAAGGTACATATATTTCTGCATCAGGCCTACATATACCATGTGCAGTGTGTAAAACATGATATAGTCTGTAAGAAGGTCTACATATAATTCTGCATCAGGCCCACATATACCACGTGCAGTGTGTAAGACACGATACAGTCTGTAAGCAGGTGTACATATAATTCTGCATCAGGCCCACATATACCATGTGCAGTGTGTAAGACACGATACAGTCTGTAAGCAGGTATACATATAATTCTGCATCAGGCCCACATATACAATGTGCAGTGTGTAAGACACGATACAGTCTATAAGCAGGTGTACATATAATTCTGCATCAGGCCCACATATACCATGTGCAGTGTGTAAAACACGATACAGTCTGTAAGCAGGTGTGCATATAATTCAGCATCAGGCCCACATATACCATGTGCAGTGTGTAAGACACGATACAGTCTAAGTAGGTGCACATATAATTCTGCATCAGGCCCACATATACCACGTGCAGTGTGTAAAACACGATACAGTCTGTAAGCACGGTACATATAATTCTGCATCAGGCGTACATATACCATGTGCAGTGTGTAAGACACGATACAGTCTGTAAGCAGGTGTACATATAATTCTGCATCAGGCCCACATATACCAGTGCAGTGTGTAAAACACGATACGGTCTGTAAGTAGGTGTACATATAATTCTGCATCAGGCCCACATATACCACGTGCAGTGTGTAAAACACGATACAGTCTGTAAGCAAGGTACATATATTTCTGCATCAGGCCTACATATACCATGTGCAGTGTGTAAAACATGATATAGTCTGTAAGAAGGTCTACATATAATTCTGCATCAGGCCCACATATACCACGTGCAGTGTGTAAGACACGATACAGTCTGTAAGCAGGTGTACATATAATTCTGCATCAGGCCCACATATACCATGTGCAGTGTGTAAGACACGATACAGTCTGTAAGCAGGTGTACATATAATTCTGCATCAGGCCCACATATACAATGTGCAGGGTGTAAGACACGATACAGTCTATAAGCAGGTGTACATATAATTCTGCATCAGGCCCACATATACCATGTGCAGTGTGTAAAACACGATACAGTCTGTAAGCAGGTGTGCATATAATTCAGCATCAGGCCCACATATACCATGTGCAGTGTGTAAGACACGATACAGTCTAAGTAGGTGCACATATAATTCTGCATCAGGCCCACATATACCACGTGCAGTGTGTAAAACACGATACAGTCTGTAAGCACGGTACATATAATTCTGCATCAGGCGTACATATACCATGTGCAGTGTGTAAGACACGATACAGTCTGTAAGCAGGTGTACATATAATTCTGCATCAGGCCCACATATACCAGTGCAGTGTGTAAAACACGATACGGTCTGTAAGTAGGTGTACATATAATTCTGCATCAGGCCCACATATACCACGTGCAGTGTGTAAAACACGATACAGTCTGTAAGCACGGTACATATATTTCTGCATCAGGCCTACATATACCATGTGCAGTGTGTAAAACATGATACAGTCTATAAGAAGGTGTACATATAATTCTGCATCAGGCCCACATATACCATGTGCAGTGTGTAAGACACGATACAGTTTGTAAGCAGGTGTACATATAATTCTGCATCAGGCCCACATATACCATGTGCAGTGTGTAAGACACGATACAGTCTGTAAGTAGGTGCACATATAATTCTGCATCAGGCCCACATATACCACGTACAGTGTGTAAAACACGATACAGCCTGTAAGCACGGTACATATAATTCTGCATCAGGCCTACATATACCATGTGCAGTGTGTAAAACATGATACAGTCTGTAAGCAGGTGTACATATAATTCTGCATCAGGCCCACATATACCATGAGCAGTGTGTAAGACACGATACAGTCTGTAAGCAGGTGTACATATAATTCTGCATCAGGCCCACATATACCATGTGCAGTGGGTAAGACACAATACAGTCTGTAAGCAGGTGTACATATAATTCTGCATCAGGCTCACATATACCAGTGCAGTGTGTAAAACACGATACAGTCTGTAAGCAAGGTACTTATATTTCTGCATCAGGCCCACATATACCATGTGCAGTGTGTAAGACACGATACAGTCTGTAAGAAGGTGTACATATAATTCTGCATCAGGCCCACATATACCATGTGCAGTGTGTAAGACACGATACAGTCTGTAAGCAGGTGTACATATAATTCTGCATCAGGCCCACATATACCATGTGCAGTGTGTAAGACACAATACAGTCTGTAAGCAGGTGTACATATAATTCTGCATCAGGCCCACATATACCATGTGCTGTGTGTAAGACACGATACAGTCTGTAAGTAGGTGTAGATATAATTCTGCATCAGGCCCACATATACCATGTGCAGTGTGTAAGACACGATACAGTCTGTAAGTAGGTGCACATATAATTCTGCATCAGGCCCACATATACCACGTACAGTGTGTAAAACACGATACAGTCTGTAAGCACGGTACATATAATTCTGCATCAGGCCTACATATACCATGTGCAGTGTGTAAAACATGATACAGTCTGAAAGCAGGTGTACATATAATTCTGCATCAGGCCCACATATACCATGTGCAGTGTGTAAGACACGATACAGTCTGTAAGCAGGTGTACATATAATTCTGCATCAGGCCCACATATACCATGTGCAGTGGGTAAGACACGATACAGTCTGTAAGCAGGTGTACATATAATTCTGCATCAGGCTCACATATACCAGTGCAGTGTGTAAAACACGATACAGTCTGTAAGCAAGGTACTTATATTTCTGCATCAGGCCCACATATACCATGTGCAGTGTGTAAGACACGATACAGTCTGTAAGAAGGTGTACATATAATTCTGCATCAGGCCCACATATACCAGGTGCAGTGTGTAAGACACGATACAGTCTGTAAGCAGGTGTACATATAATTCTGCATCAGGCCCACATATACCATGTGCAGTGTGTAAGACACAATACAGTCTGTAAGCAGGTGTACATATAATTCTGCATCAGGCCCACATATACCATGTGCTGTGTGTAAGACACGATACAGTCTGTAAGTAGGTGTAGATATAATTCTGCATCAGGCCCACATATACCATGTGCAGTGTGTAAGACACGATACAGTCTGTAAGCAGGTGTATATATAATTCTGAATCAGGCCCACATATACCAGTGCAGTGTGTAAAACACGATGCAATCTGTAAGCAGGTGTACATATAATTCTGCATCAGGCCCACATATACCATGTGTAGTGTGTAAGACACGATACAGTCTGTAAGCAGGTGTATATATAATTCTGAATCAGGCCCACATATACCATGTGCAGTGTGTAAAACACGATACAGTCTGTAAGCACGGTACATATAATTCTGCATGAGGCCCACATATACCATGTGCAGTGTGTAAAACATGATACAGTATGTAAGCAGGTGTACATATAATTCTGCATCAGGCCCACATATACCATGTGCAGTGTGTAAGACACGATACAGTTTGTAAGCAGGTGTACATATAATTCTGCATCAGACCCACATATACCATGTGCAGTGTGTAAGACACAATACAATCTGTAAGCACGGTACATATAATTCTGCATCAGGCCCACATATACCATGTGTAGTGTGTAAGACACGATACAGTCTGTAAGCAGGTGTACATATAATTCTGCATCAGGCCCACATATACAATGTGCAGTGTGTAAGACACGATACAGTCTGTAAGCACGTGTATATATAATTCTGCATCAGGCCCACATATACCATGTGCAGTATGTAAGACACGATACAGTCTGTAAGCAGGTGTACATATAATTCTGCATCAGGCCCACATATACAATGTGCAGTGTGTAAGACACGATACAGTCTGTAAGCACGTGTATATATAATTCTGCATCAGGCCCACATATACCATGTGCAGTGTGTAAATCATGATACAGTCTGTAAGCTCGGTACATATAATTCTGCATCAGGCCCACATATACCATGTGTAGTGTGTAAGACACGATACAGTCTGTAAGCAGGTGTACATATAATTCTGCATCAGGCCCACATATACCATGTGCAGTGTGTAAAACACGGTACAGTCTGTAAGCAGGTGTACATATAATTCTGCATCACGCCCACATATACCATGTGCAGTGTGTAAGACACGATACAGTCTGTAAGTAGGTGTACATATAATTCTGCATCAGGCCCACATATACCATGTGCAGTGTGTAAGACACGATACAGTCTGTAAGCAGGTGTATATATAATTCTGCATCAGGCCCACATATACCACGTGCAATGTGTAAAACACGATACAGTCTATAAGCAGGTGTACATACAATTCTGCATTAGGCCCACATATACCATGTGCAGTGTGTAAGACACCATACAGTCTGTAAGCAGGTGTACATATAATTCTGCATCAGGCCCACATATACGATGTGCAGTGTGTAAAACATGATACCATCTGTAAGTAGGTTTAAATATAATTCTGCATCTGGCCCACATATACCATGTGCAGTGTGTAAGACACGATATAGTCTGTAAGTAGGTGTACATATAATTCTGCATGAGCCCCACATATACCATGTGCAGTGTGTAAAACACAATATAGTCTGTAAGTAGGTGTACATATAATTCTGCATCAGGCCCACAAATACCATGTGCAGTGTGTAAAACATGATACAGTCTGTAAGTAGGTGTACATATAATTCTGCATCAGGCCCACATATACCATGTGCAGTGTGTAAGACACGATACAGTTTGTAAGCAGGTGTACATATAATTCTGCATCAGACCCACATATACCATGTGCAGTGTGTAAGACACAATACAATCTGTAAGCAGGTGTACATATAATTCTGCATCAGGCCCACAGAGCCATGTGCAGTGTGTAAGACACGATACAGTCTGTAAGCAGGTGTACATTTAATTCTGCATCAGGCCCACATATACCATGTGCAGTGTGTAAGACACGATACAGTCTGTAAGCAGGTGTACATATAATTCTGCATCAGGCCAACATATGACATGTGCAGTGTGTAAGACACTATACAATCTGCAAGCAGGTGTACATATAATTCTGCATCAGGCCCACATATACCATGTGCAGTGTGTAAAACACGATACAGTCTGTAAGCAGGTGTACATATAATTCAGCATCAGGCTCACATATACCATGTGCAGTGTATAAGACACAATACAATCTGTAAGCACGGTACATATAATTCTGCATCAGGCCCACATATACCATGTGCAGTGTGTAAGATACGATACAATCTGTAAGTAGGTGTACATATAAATCTGCATCAGGCCCACATTTACCATGTGCAGTGTGTAAGACACGATACAGTATGTAAGCAGGTGTACATATAATTCTGCATCAGGCCCACGTATACCATGTGCAGTGTGTAAGCCACGATACAGTCTGTAAGTAGGTGTACATATAATTCTGCATCAGGCCCACATATACCATGTGCAGAGTGTAAGACACAATACAATCTGTAAGCACGGTACATATAATTCTGCATCAGGCCCACATATACCATGTGTAGTGTGTAAGACACGATACAGTCTGTAAGCAGGTGTACATATAATTCTGCATCAGGCCCACATATACCATGTGCAGTGTGTAAGACACAATACAGTCTGTAAGCAGGTGTACATATAATTCTGCATCAGGCCCACATATACCATGTGCAGTGTGTAAGACACGATACAGTCTGTAAGCACGTGTATATATAATTCTGCATCAGGCCCACATATACCATGTGCAGTGTGTAAATCATGATACAGTCTGTAAGCACGGTACATATAATTCTGCATCAGGCCCACATATACCATGTGTAGTGTGTAAGACACGATACAGTCTGTAAGCAGGTGTACATATAATTCTGCATCAGGCCCACATATACCATGTGTAGTGTGTAAGACACGATACAGTCTGTAAGCAGGTGTACATATAATTCAGCATCAGGCCCACATATACCATGTGCAGTGTGTAAGACACAATACAGTCTGTAAGCAGGTGTACATATAATTCTGCATCAGGCCCACATATACCATGTGCAGTGTGTAAGACACGATACAGTCTGTAAGCACGTGTATATATAATTCTGCATCAGACCCACATATACCATGTGCAGTGTGTAAATCATGATACAGTCTGTAAGCAGGTGTACATATAATTCTGCATCAGGCCCACATATACCATGTGCAGTGTGTAAGACACGATACAGTCTGTAAGAAGGGGTACATATAATTCTGCATCACGCCCACATATACCATGTGCAGTGTGTAAGACACGATATAGTCTGTAAGCAGGTGTACATATAATTCTGCATCAGGCCCACATATACCATGTGCAGTGTGTAAGACATGATACAGTCTGTAAGCAGGTGTACATATAATTCTGCATCAGGCCAACATATGACATGTGCAGTGTGTAAGACACTATACAATCTGCAAGCAGGTGTACATATAATTCTGCATCAGGCCCACATATACCATGTGCAGTGTGTAAAACACGATACAGTCTGTAAGCAGGTGTACATATAATTCAGCATCAGGCTCACATATACCATGTGCAGTGTATAAGACACAATACAATCTGTAAGCACGGTACATATAATTCTGCATCAGGCCCACATATACCATGTGCAGTGTGTAAGATACGATACAATCTGTAAGTAGGTGTACATATAAATCTGCATCAGGCCCACATTTACCATGTGCAGTGTGTAAGACACGATACAGTATGTAAGCAGGTGTACATATAATTCTGCATCAGGCCCACGTATACCATGTGCAGTGTGTAAGGCACGATACAGTCTGTAAGTAGGTGTACATATAATTCTGCATCAGGCCCACATATACCATGTGCAGTGTGTAAGACACAATACAATCTGTAAGCATGGTACATATAATTCTGCATCAGGCCCACATATACCATGTGTAGTGTGTAAGACACGATACAGTCTGTAAGCAGGTGTACATATAATTCAGCATCAGGCCCACATATACCATGTGCAGTGTGTAAGACACAATACAGTCTGTAAGCAGGTGTACATATAATTCTGCATCAGTCCCACATATACCATGTGCAGTGTGTAAGACACGATACAGTCTGTAAGCACGTGTATATATAATTCTGCATCAGGCCCACATATACCATGTGCAGTGTGTAAATCATGATACAGTCTGTAAGCACGGTACATATAATTCTGCATCAGGCCCACATATACCATGTGTATTTTGTAAGACACGATACAGTCTGTAAGCAGGTGTACATATAATTCTGCATCAGGCCCACATATACCATGTGCAGTGTGTAAGACACAATACAGTCTGTAAGCAGGTGTACATATAATTTTGCATCAGGCCCACATATACCATGTGCAGTGTGTATGACACGATACAGTCTGTAAGCACGTGTATATATAATTCTGCATCAGGCCCACATATACCATGTGCAGTGTGTAAGACATGATACAGTCTATAACCAGGTGTACATATAGTTCTGCATCAGGCCCACATATACCATGTGCAGTGTGTAAGACACGATACATTATGTAAGCAGGTGTACATATAATTCTGCATCAGGCCCACATAAACCATGTGCAGTGTGTAAGACACGATACAGTCTGTAAGTAGGTGTACATATAATTCTGCATCAGGCCCACATATACCATGTGCAGTGTATAAGACACAATACAGTCTGTAAGCACGGTACATATAATTCTGCATCAGGCCCACATATACTATGTGCAGTGAGTAAGATATGATACAGTCTGTAAGTAGGTGTACATATAATTCTGCATCAGGCCCACATATACCATGTGCAGTGTGTAAGACACGATACAGTCTGTAAGAAGGTGTACATATAATTCTGCATCACGCCCACATATACCATGTGCAGTGTGTAAGACAAGATACAGTCTGTAAGTAGGTGTACACATAATTCTGCATCAGGCCCACATATACCATGTGCAGTGTGTAAGACACGATACAGTCTGTAAGCAGGTGTATATATAATTCTGCATCAGGCCCACATATACCACGTGCAATGTGTAAAACACGATACAGTCTTTAAGCAGGTGTACATACAATTCTGCATTAGGCCCACATATACCATGTGCAGTGTGTAAGACACCATACAGTCTGTAAGCAGGTGTACATATAATTCTGCTTCAGGCCCACATATACCATGTGCAGTGTGTAAATCATGATACAGTCTGTAAGCATGGTACATATAATTCTGCATCAGGCCCACATATACCATGCGTAGTGTGTAAGACATGATACAGTCTGTAAGCAGGTGTACATATAATTCTGCATCAGGCCCACATATACCATGTGCAGTGTGTGAGACACGATACAGTCTGTAAGCAGGTGTACATATCATTCTGCATCAGGCCCACATATACCATGTGCAGTGTGTAAGACACGATACAGTCTGTAAGCACGTGTATATATAATTCTGCATCAGGCCCACATATACCATGTGCAGTGTGTAAATCATGATACAGTCTGTAAGCACGGTACGTATAATTCTGCATCAGGCCCACATATACCATGTGTAGTGTGTAAGACACGATACAGTCTGTAAGCAGGTGTACATATAATTCTGCATCAGGCCCACATATACCATGTGCAGTGTGTAAGACACGATACAGTCTGTAAGCAGGTGTACATATAATTCTGCATCAGGCCCACATAAACCATGTGCAGTGTGTAAGACACGCTTCCGTCTGTAAGCACGGTACATATAATTCTGCATCAGGCCCACATATACTATGTGCAGTGAGTAAGATATGATACAGTCTGTAAGTAGGTGTACATATAATTCTGCATCAGGCCCACATATACCATGTGCAGTGTGTAAGACACGATACAGTCTGTATGGAGGTGTACATATAATTCTGCATCACGCCCACATATACCATGTGCAGTGTCTAAGACACGATACAGTCTGTAAGCAGGTGTACATATAATTCTGCATCAGGCCCACATATACCATGTGCAGTGTATAAGACACAATACAGTCTGTAAGCACGGTACATATAATTCTGCATCAGGCCCACATATACTATGTGCAGTGAGTAAGATATGATACAGTCTGTAAGTACGTGTACATATAATTCTGCATCAGGCCCACATATACCATGTGCAGTGTGTAAGACACGATACAGTCTATAAGCAGGTGTATATATAATTCTGCATCAGGCCCACATATACCACGTGCAGTGTGTAAAACACGATACAGTCTATAAGCAGGTGTACATACAATTCTGCATTAGGCCCACATATACCATGTGCAGTGTGTAAGACACCAAACAGTCTGTAAGCAGGTGTACTTATAATTCTGCATCAGGCCCACATATACGATGTGCAGTGTGTAAAACATGATACCATTTGTAAGTAGGTTTAAATATAATTCTGCATCAGGCCCACATATACCATGTGCAGTGTGTAAGACACGATATAGTCTGTAAGTAGGTGTACATATAATTCTGCATGAGCCCCACATATACCATGTGCGGTGTGTAAAACACAATATAGTCTGTAAGTAGGTGTACATATAATTCTGCATCAGGTCCACATATACGATGTGCAGTGTGTAAAACATGATACCATTTGTAAGTAGGTTTAAATATAATTCTGCATCAGGCCCACATTTACCATGTGCAGTGTGTAAGACACGATACAGTTTGTAAGCAGGTGTACATATAATTCTGCATCAGACCCACATATACCATGTGCAGTGTGTAAGACACAATACAATCTGTAAGCAGGTGTACATATAATTCTGGATCAGGCCCACATAACCATGTGCAGTGTGTAAGACACGATACAGTCTGTAAGCAGGTGTACATTTAATTCTGCATCAGGCCCACATATACCATATGCAGTGTGTAAGACACGATACAGTCTGTAAGCAGGTGTACATATAATTCTGCATCAGGCCCACATATACCATGTGCAGTGTGTAAGACACGATACAGTCTGTAAGCAGGTGTACATATAATTCTGCATCAGGCCAACATATGACATGTGCAGTGTGTAAGACACTATACAATCTGCAAACGGGTGTACATATAATTCTGCATCAGGCCCACATATACCATGTGCAGTGTGTAAAACACGATACAGTCTATAAGCAGGTGTACATATAATTCAGCATCAGGCTCACATATACCATGTGCAGTGTGTAAGACACAATACAATCTGTAAGCACGGTACAGATAATTCTGCATCAGGCCCACATATGCCATGTGCAGTGTGTAAGATACGATACAATCTGTAAGTAGGTGTACATATAATTCTGCATCAGGCCCACATTTACCATGTGCAGTGTGTAAGACACGATACAGTATGTAAGCAGGTGTACATATAATTCTGCATCAGGCCCACATATACCATGTGCAGTGTGTAAGGCACGATACAGTCTGTAAGCAGCTGTACATATAATTCAGCATCAGGCCCACATATACCATGTGCAGTGTGTAATACAATGTACAGTCTATAAGCAGGTGTACATATAATTCTGCATCAGGCCCACATATACCATGTGCAGTGTGTAAGACACGATACATTATGTAAGCAGGTGTACATATAATTCTGCATCAGGCCCACATAAACCATGTGCAGTGTGTAAGACACGATACAGTCTGTAAGTAGGTGTACATATAATTCTGCATCAGGCCCACATATACCATGTGCAGTGTATAAGATACAATACAGTCTGTAAGCACGGTACATATAATTCTGCATCAGGCCCACATATACTATGTGCAGTGAGTAAGATATGATACAGTCTGTAAGTAGGTGTACATATAATTCTGCATCAGGCCCACATATACCATGTGCAGTGTGTAAGACACGATACAGTCTGTAAGAAGGTGTACATATAATTCTACATCACGCCCACATATACCATGTGCAGTGTGTAAGACACGATACAGTCTGTAAGTAGGTGTACATATAATTCTGCATCAGGCCCACATATACCATGTGCAGTGTGTAAGACACGATACAGTCTGTAAGCAGGTGTATATATAATTCTGCATCAGGCCCACATATACCACGTGCAGTGTGTAAAACACGATACAGTCTTTAAGCAGGTGTACATATAATTCTGCATCAAGCCCACATTTACCATGTGCAGTGTGTAAGACACGATACAGTATGTAAGCAGGTGTATATATAATTCTGCATCAGGCCCACATATACCATGTGCAGTGTGTAAGGCACGATACAGTCTGTAAGTAGGTGTACATATAATTCTGCATCAGGCTCACATATACCATGTGCAGTGTGTAAGACACAATACAATCTGTAAGCACGGTACATATAATTCTGCATCAGGCCCACATATACCATGTGTAGTGTGTAAGACACGATACAGTCTGTAAGCAGGTGTACATATAATTCTGCATCAGGTCCACATATACCATGTGCAGTGTGTAAGACACAATACAGTCTGTAAGCAGGTGTACATATAATTTTGCATCAGGCCCACATATACCATGTGCAGTGTGTATGACACGATACAGTCAGTAAGCACGTGTATATATAATTCTGCATCAGGCCCACATATACCATGTGCAGTGTGTAAGACATGATACAGTCTATAAGCAGGTGTACATATAATTCTGCATCAGGCCCACATATACCATGTGCAGTGTGTAAGACACGATACATTATGTAAGCAGGTGTACATATAATTCTGCATCAGGCCCACATAAACCATGTGCAGTGTGTAAGACACAATACAGTCTGTAAGCAGGTGTACATATAATTCTGCATCAGGCCCACATATACCATGTGCAATGTGTAAGACAAGATACATTATGTAAGCAGGTGTACATATAATTCTGCATCAGGCCCACATAAACCATGTGCAGTGTGTAAGACACCATACAGTCTGTAAGCAGGTGTACATATAATTCTGCTTCAGGCCCACATATACAATGTGCAGTGTGTAAAACATGATACCATCTGTAAGTAGGTTTAAATATAATTCTGCATCAGGCCCACATATACCATGTGCAGTGTGTAAGACACGATACAGTCTGTAAGCAGGTGTACATATAATTCTGCATCAGGCCCACATATACAATGTGCAGTGTGTAAGACACGATACAGTCTGTAAGCATGTGTATATATAATTCTGCATCAGGCCCACATATACCATGTGCAGTGTGTAAATCATGATACAGTCTGTAAGCACGGTACATATAATTCTGCATCAGGCCCACATATACCATGTGTAGTGTGTAAGACACGATACAGTCTGTAAGCAGGTGTACATATAATTCTGCATCAGGCCCACATATACCATGTGCAGTGTGTAAGACACGATACAGTCTGTAAGCAGGTGTACATATAATTCTGCATCAGGCCCACATATACCATGTGCAGTGTGTACAACACGATACAGTCTGTAAGCAGCTGTACATATAATTCAGCATCAGGCCCACATATACCATGTGCAGTGTGTAAGACACGATACAGTCTATAAGCAGGTGTACATATAATTCTGCATCAGGCCCACATATACCATGTGCAGTGTGTAAGACACGATACATTATGTAAGCAGGTGTACATATAATTCTGCATCAGGCCCACATAAACCATGTGCAGTGTGTAAGACACGATACAGTCTGTAAGCACGGTACATATAATTCTGCATCAGGCCCACATATACTATGTGCAGTGAGTAAGATATGATACAGTCTGTAAGTAGGTGTACATATAATTCTGCATCAGGCCCACATATACCATGTGCAGTGTGTAAGACACGATACAGTCTGTAAGCAGGTGTACATATAATTCTGCATCACGCCCACATATACCATGTGCAGTATGTAAGACACGATACAGTCTGTAAGCAGGTGTACATATAATTCTGCATCAGGCCCACATATACAATGTGCAGTGTGTAAGACACGATACAGTCTGTAAGCACGTGTATATATAATTCTGCATCAGGCCCACATATACCATGTGCAGTGTGTAAATCATGATACAGTCTGTAAGCACGGTACATATAATTCTGCATCAGGCCCACATATACCATGTGTAGTGTGTAAGACACGATACAGTCTGTAAGCAGGTGTACATATAATTCTGCATCAGGCCCACATATACCATGTGCAGTGTGTAAGACACGATACAGTCTGTAAGCAGGTGTACATATAATTCTGCATCACGCCCACATATACCATGTGCAGTGTGTAAGACACGATACAGTATGTAAGTAGGTGTACATATAATTCTGCATCAGGCCCACATATACCATGTGCAGTGTATAAGACACAATACAGTCTGTAAGCACGGTACATATAATTCTGCATCAGGCCCACATATACTATGTGCAGTGAGTAAGATATGATACAGTCTGTAAGTAGGTGTACATATAATTCTGCATCAGGCCCACCATGTGCAGTGTGTAAGATACGATACAGTCTGTAAGCAGGTGTACATATAATTCTGCATCACGCCCACATATACCATGTGCAGTGTGTAAGACACGATACAGTCTGTAAGTAGGTGTACATATAATTCTGCATCAGGCTCACATATACCATGTGCAGTGTGTAAGACACAATACAATCTGTAAGCACGGTACATATAATTCTGCATCAGGCCCACATATACCATGTGTAGTGTGTAAGACACGATACAGTCTGTAAGCAGGTGTACATATAATTCTGCATCAGGTCCACATATACCATGTGCAGTGTGTAAGACACAATACAGTCTGTAAGCAGGTGTACATATAATTTTGCATCAGGCCCACATATACCATGTGCAGTGTGTATGACACGATACAGTCTGTAAGCACGTGTATATATAATTCTGCATCAGGCCCACATATACCATGTGCAGTGTGTAAGACATGATACAGTCTATAAGCAGGTGTACATATAATTCTGCATCAGGCCCACATATACCATGTGCAGTGTGTAAGACACGATACATTATGTAAGCAGGTGTACATATAATTCTGCATCAGGCCCACATAAACCATGTGCAGTGTGTAAGACACAATACAGTCTGTAAGCAGGTGTACATATAATTCTGCATCAGGCCCACATATACCATGTGCAGTGTGTAAGACACGATACATTATGTAAGCAGGTGTACATATAATTCTGCATCAGGCCCACATAAACCATGTGCAGTGTGTAAGAAACCATACAGTCTGTGAGCAGGTGTACATATAATTCTGCTTCAGGCCCACATATACGATGTGCAGTGTGTAAAACATGATACCATCTGTAAGTAGGTTTAAATATAATTCTGCATCAGGCCCACATATACCATGTGTAGTGTGTAAGACACGATACAGTCTGTAAGCAGGTGTACATATAATTCAGCATCAGGCTCACATATACCAAGTGCAGTGTATAAGACACAATACAATCTGTAAGCACGGTACATATAATTCTGCATCAGGCCCACATATACCATGTGCAGTGTGGAAGATACGATACAATCTGTAAGTAGGTGTACATATAAATCTGCATCAGGCCCACATTTACCATGTGCAGTGTGTAAGACACGATACAGTATGTAAGCAGGTGTACATATAATTCTGCATCAGGCCCACGTATACCATGTGCAGTGTGTAAGGCACGATACAGTCTGTAAGTAGGTGTACATATAATTCTGCATCAGGCCCACATATACCATGTGCAGAGTGTAAGACACAATACAATCTGTAAGCACGGTACATATAATTCTGCATCAGGCCCACATATACCATGTGTAGTGTGTAAGACACGATACAGTCTGTAAGCAGGTGTACATATAATTCTGCATCAGGCCCACATATACCATGTGCAGTGTGTAAGACACAATACAGTCTGTAAGCAGGTGTACATATAATTCTGCATCAGGCCCACATATACCATGTGCAGTGTGTAAGACTCGATACAGTCTGTAAGCACGTGTATATATAATTCTGCATCAGGCCCACATATACCATGTGCAGTGTGTAAGACATGATACAGTCTATAACCAGGTGTACATATAATTCTGCATCAGGCCCACATATACCATGTGCAGTGTGTAAGACACGATACATTATGTAAGCAGGTGTACATATAATTCTGCATCAGGCCCACATAAACCATGTGCAGTGTGTAAGACACGATACAGTCTGTAAGTAGGTGTACATATAATTCTGCATCAGGCCCACATATACCATGTGCAGTGTATAAGACACAATACAGTCTGTAAGCACGGTACATATAATTCTGCATCAGGCCCACATATACTATGTGCAGTGAGTAAGATATGATACAGTCTGTAAGTAGGTGTACATATAATTCTGCATCAGGCCCACATATACCATGTGCAGTGTGTAAGACACGATACAGTCTGTAAGAAGGTGTACATATAATTCTGCATCACGCCCACATATACCATGTGCAGTGTGTAAGACACGATACAGTCTGTAAGTAGGTGTACATATAATTCTGCATCAGATCCACATATACCATGTGCAGTGTGTAAGACACGATACAGTCTGTAAGCAGGTGTATATATAATTCTGCATCAGGCCCACATATACCACGTGCAGTGTGTAAAACACGATACAGTCTTTAAGCAGGTGTACATACAATTCTGCATTAGGCCCACATATACCATGTGCAGTGTGTAAGACACCATACAGTCTGTAAGCAGGTGTACATATAATTCTGCTTCAGGCCCACATATACGATGTGCAGTGTGTAAAACATGATACCATCTGTAAGTAGGTTTAAATATAATTCTGCATCAGGCCCACATATACCATGTGCAGTGTGTAAGACACGATACAGTCTGTAAGCAGGTGTACATATAATTCTGCATCAGGCCCACATATACAATGTGCAGTGTGTAAGACACGATACAGTCTGTAAGCACGTGTATATATAATTCTGCATCAGGCCCACATATACCATGTGCAGTGTGTAAATCATGATACAGTCTGTAAGCACGGTACATATAATTCTGCATCAGGCCCACATATACCATGTGTAGTGTGTAAGACACGACACAGTCTGTAAGCAGGTGTACATATAATTCTGCATCAGGCCCACATATACCATGTGCAGTGTGTAAGACACGATACAGTCTGTAAGCAGGTGTACATATAATTCTGCATCAGGCCCACATATACCATGTGCAGTGTGTAAAACACGATACAGTCTGTAAGCAGCTGTACATATAATTCAGCATCAGGCCCACATATACCATGTGCAGTGTGTAAGACACGATACAGTCTATAAGCAGGTGTACATATAATTCTGCATCAGGCCCACATATACCATGTGCAGTGTGTAAGACACGATACATTATGTAAGCAGGTGTACATATAATTCTGCATCAGGCCCACATAAACCATGTGCAGTGTGTAAGACACGATACAGTCTGTAAGCACGGTACATATAATTCTGCATCAGGCCCACATATACTATGTGCAGTGAGTAAGATATGATACAGTCTGTA
Source organism: Taudactylus pleione (assembly GCA_031769625.1). Taxonomy (NCBI): domain Eukaryota; kingdom Metazoa; phylum Chordata; class Amphibia; order Anura; family Myobatrachidae; genus Taudactylus; species Taudactylus pleione. The sequence goes on from JAUIMM010000720.1 coordinate 680,392, forward strand.
AGTAGGTGTACATATAATTCTGCATCAGGCCCACATATACCATGTGCAGTGTGTAAGACACGATACAGTCTGTAAGCAGGTGTACATATAATTCTGCATCACGCCCACATATACCATGTGCAGTGTGTAAGACACGATACAGTCTGTAAGCAGGTGTACATATAATTCTGCATCAGGCCCACATATACAATGTGCAGTGTGTAAGACACGATACAGTCTGTAAGCACGTGTATATATAATTCTGCATCAGGCCCACATATACCATGTGCAGTGTGTAAATCATGATACAGTCTGTAAGCACGGTACATATAATTCTGCATCAGGCCCACATATACCATGTGTAGTGTGTAAGACACGATACAGTCTGTAAGCAGGTGTACATATAATTCTGCATCAGGCCCACATATACCATGTGCAGTGTGTAAAACACGGTACAGTCTGTAAGCAGCTGTACATATAATTCAGCATCAGGCCCACATATACCATGTGCAGTGTGTAAGACACGATACAGTCTATAAGCAGGTGTACATATAATTCTGCATCAGGCCCACATATACCATGTGCAGTGTGTAAAACACGATACATTATGTAAGCAGGTGTACATATAATTCTGCATCAGGCCCACATATACCATGTGCAGTGTGTAAAAGACGGTACAGTCTGTAAGCAGCTGTACATATAATTCAGCATCAGGCCCACATATACCATGTGCAGTGTGTAAGACACGATACAGTCTATAAGCAGGTGTACATATAATTCTGCATCAGGCCCACATATACCATGTGCAGTGTGTAAAACACGATACATTATGTAAGCAGGTGTACATATAATTCTGCATCAGGCCCACATAAACCATGTGCAGTGTGTAAGACACGATACAGTCTGTAAGCACGGTACATATAATTCTGCATCAGGCCCACATATACTATGTGCAGTGAGTAAGATATGATACAGTCTGTAAGAAGGTGTACATATAATTCTGCATCAGGCCCACATATACCATGTGCAGTGTGTAAGACACGATACAGTCTGTAAGCAGGTGTACATATAATTCTGCATCACGCCCACATATACCATGTGCAGTGTGTAAGACACGATACAGTCTGTAAGTAGGTGTACATATAATTCTGCATCAGGCCCACATATACCATGTGCAGTGTATAAGACACAATACAGTCTGTAAGCACGGTACATATAATTCTGCATCAGGCCCACATATACTATGTGCAGTGAGTAAGATATGATACAGTCTGTAAGTAGGTGTACATATAATTCTGCATCAGGCCCACATATACCATGTGCAGTGTGTAAGACACAATACTGTCTGTAAGCAGGTGTACATATAATTCTGCATCACGCCCACATATACCATGTGCAGTGTGTAAGACACGATACAGTCTGTAAGTAGGTGTACATATAATTCTGCATCAGGCCCACATATACCATGTGCAGTGTGTAAGACACGATACAGTCTGTAAGCAGGTGTATATATAATTCTGCATCAGGCCCACATATACCACGTGCAGTGTGTAAAACACGATACAGTCTATAAGCAGGTGTACATACAATTCTGCATTAGGCCCACATATACCATGTGCAGTGTGTAAGACACCATACAGTCTGTAAGCAGGTGTACATATAATTCTGCATCAGGCCCACATATACGATGTGCAGTGTGTAAAACATGATACCATCTGTAAGTAGGTTTAAATATAATTCTGCATCTGGCCCACATATACCATGTGCAGTGTGTAAGACACGATATAGTCTGTAAGTAGGTGTACATATAATTCTGCATGAGCCCCACATATACCATGTGCAGTGTGTAAAACACAATATAGTCTGTAAGTAGGTGTACATATAATTCTGCATCAGGCCCACATATACCATGTGCAGTGTGTAAAACATGATACAGTCTGTAAGTAGGTGTACATATAATTCTGCATCAGGCCCACATATACCATGTGCAGTGTGTAAGACACGATACAGTTTGTAAGCAGGTGTACATATAATTCTGCATCAGACCCACATATACCATGTGCAGTGTGTAAGACACAATACAATCTGTAAGCAGGTGTACATATAATTCTGCATCAGGCCCACATAGCCATGTGCAGTGTGTACGACACGATACAGTCTGTAAGCAGGTGTACATTTAATTCAGCATCAGGCCCACATATACCATATGCAGTGTGTAAGACACGATACAGTCTGTAAGCAGGTGTACATATAATTCTGCATCAGGCCCACATATACCATGTGCAGTGTGTAAGACACGATACAGTCTGTAAGCAGGTGTACATATAATTCTGCATCAGGCCAACATATGACATGTGCAGTGTGTAAGACACTATACAATCTGCAAGCAGGTGTACATATAATTCTGCATCAGGCCCACATATACCATGTGCAGTGTGTAAAACACGATACAGTCTGTAAGCAGGTGTACATATAATTCAGCATCAGGCTCACATATACCATGTGCAGTGTATAAGACACAATACAATCTGTAAGCACGGTACATATAATTCTGCATCAGGCCCACATATACCATGTGCAGTGTGTAAGATACGATACAATCTGTAAGTAGGTGTACATATAAATCTGCATCAGGCCCACATTTACCATGTGCAGTGTGTAAGACACGATACAGTATGTAAGCAGGTGTACATATAATTCTGTATCAGGCCCACGTATACCATGTGCAGTGTGTAAGGCACGATACAGTCTGTAAGTAGGTGTACATATAATTCTGCATCAGGCCCACATATACCATGTGCAGTGTGTAAGACACAATACAATCTGTAAGCACGGTACATATAATTCTGCATCAGGCCCACATATACCATGTGTAGTGTGTAAGACACGATACAGTCTGTAAGCAGGTGTACATATAATTCTGCATCAGGCCCACATATACCATGTGCAGTGTGTAAGACACAATACAGTCTGTAAGCAGGTGTACATATAATTCTGCATCAGGCCCACATATACCATGTGCAGTGTGTAAGACACGATACAGTCTGTAAACACGTGTATATATAATTCTGCATCAGGCCCACATATACCATGTGCAGTGTGTAAATCATGATACAGTCTGTAAGCACGGTACATATAATTCTGCATCAGGCCCACATATACCATGTGTAGTGTGTAAGACACGATACAGTCTGTAAGCAGGTGTACATATAATTCTGCATCAGGCCCACATATACCATGTGCAGTGTGTAAAACACGATACAGTCTGTAAGCAGCTGTACATATAATTCAGCATCAGGCCCACATATACCATGTGCAGTGTGTAAGACATGATACAGTCTATAAGCAGGTGTACATATAATTCTGCATCAGGCCCACATATACCATGTGCAGTGTATAAGACACAATACAGTCTGTAAGCACGGTACATATAATTCTGCATCAGGCCCACATATACTATGTGCAGTGAGTAAGATATGATACAGTCTGTAAGTAGGTGTACATATAATTCTGCATCAGGCCCACATATACCATGTGCAGTGTGTAAGACACGATCCAGTCTGTAAGAAGGGGTACATATAATTCTGCATCACGCCCACATATACCATGTGCAGTGTGTAAGACACGATATAGTCTGTAAGCAGGTGTACATATAATTCTGCATCAGGCCCAAATATACCATGTGCAGTGTGTAAGACATGATACAGTCTGTAAGCAGGTGTACATATAATTCTGCATCAGGCCCACATATACTATGTGCAGTGAGTAAGATATGATACAGTCTGTAAGTAGGTGTACATATAATTCTGCATCAGGCCCACATATACCATGTGCAGTGTGTAAGACACGATACAGTCTGTAAGCAGGTGTACATATAATTCTGCATCACGCCCACATATACCATGTGCAGTGTGTAAGACACGATACAGTCTGTAAGTAGGTGTACATTTAATTCTGCATCAGGCCCACATATACCATGTGCAGTGTGTAAGACACGATACAGTCTGTAAGCACGTGTATATATAATTCTGCATTAGGCCCACATATACCACGTGCAGTGTGTAAAACACGATACAGTCTATAAGCAGGTGTACATACAATTCTGCATTAGGCCCACATATACCATGTGCAGTGTGTAAGACACCATACAGTCTGTAAGCAGGTGTACATATAATTCTGCATCAGGCCCACATATACGATGTGCAGTGTGTAAAACATGATACCATCTGTAAGTAGGTTTAAATATAATTCTGCATCAGGCCCACATATACCATGTGCAGTGTGTAAGACACGATATAGTCTGTAAGTAGGTGTACATATAATTCTGCATAAGCTCCACATATACCATGTGCAGTGTGTAAAACACAATATAGTCTGTAAGTAGGTGTACATATAATTCTACATCAGGCCCACATATACCATGTGCAGTGTGTAAGACACGATACAGTCTGTAAGCAGGTGTACATATAATTCTGCATCACGCCCACATATACCATGTGCAGTGTATAAGACACGATACAGTCTGTAAGTAGGTGTACATATAATTCTGCATCAGGCCCACATATACCATGTGCAGTGTGTAAGACACGATACAGTCTGTAAGCAGGTGTATATATAATTCTGCATCAGGCCCACATATAACACGTGCAGTGTGTAAAACACGATACAGTCTATAAGCAGGTGTACATACAATTCAGCATCAGGCCCACATATACCATGTGCAGTGTGTAAGACACGATACAGTCTATAAGCAGGTGTACATATAATTCTGCATCATGCCCACATATACCATGTGCAGTGTGTAAGACATGATACAGTCTGTAAGCACGGTACATATAATTCTGCATCAGGCCCACATATACTATGTGCAGTGAGTAAGATATGATACAGTCTGTAAGTAGGTGTACATATAATTCTGCATCAGGCCCACATATACCATGTGCAGTGTGTAAGACACGATACAGTCTGTAAGCAGGTGTACATATAATTCTGCATCACGCCCACATATACCATGTGCAGTGTGTAAGACACGATACAGTCTGTAAGTAGGTGTACATATAATTCTGCATCAGGCCCACATATACCATGTGCAGTGTGTAAGACACGATACAGTCTGTAAGCAGGTGTATATATAATTCTGCATGAGGCCCACATATACCACGTGCAGTGTGTAAAACACGATACAGTCTATAAGCAGGTGTACATACAATTCTGCATTAGGCCCACATATACCATGTGCAGTGTGTAAGACACCATACAGTCTGTAAGCAGGTGTACATATAATTCTGCATCAGGCCCACATATACGATATGCAGTGTGTAAAACATGATACCTTCTGTAAGTAGGTTTAAATATAATTCTGCATCAGGCCCACATATACCATGTGCAGTGTGTAAGACACGATATAGTCTGTAAGTAGGTGTACATATAATTCTGCATGAGCCCCACATATACCATGTGCAGTGTGTAATACACAATATAGTCTGTAAGTAGTTGTACATATAATTCTGCATCAGGCCCACATATCCATGTGCAGTGTGTAAAACATGATACCATCTGTAAGTAGGTTTAAATATAATTCTGCATCAGGCCCACATATACCATGTGCAGTGTGTAAGACACAATATAGTCTGTAAGTAGGTGTACATATAATTCTGCATGAGCCCCACATATACCATGTGCAGTGTGTAAAACACAATATAGTCTGTAAGTAGGTGTACATATAATTCTGCATCAGGCCCACATATACCATGTGCAGTGTGTAAAACATGATACAGTCTGTAAGTAGGTGTACATATAATTCTGCATCAGGCCCACATATACCATGTGCAGTGTGTAAGACACGATACAGTTTGTAAGCAGGTGTACATATAATTCTGCATCAGACCCACATATACCATGTGCAGTGTGTAAGACACAATACAATCTGTAAGCAGGTGTACATATAATTTTGCATCAGGCCCACATAACCATGTGCAGTGTGTAAGACACGATACAGTCTGTAAGCAGGTGTACATATAATTCTGCATCACGCCCACATATACCATGTGCAGTGTGTAAGACACGATACAGTCTGTAAGTAGGTGTACATATAATTCTGCATCAGGCCCACATATACCATGTGCAGTGTGTAAGACACGATACAGTCTGTAAGCAGGTGTATATATAATTCTGCATCAGGCCCACATATACCACGTGCAGTGTGTAAAACACGATACAGTCTATAAGCAGGTGTACATACAATTCTGCATTAGGCCCACATATACCATGTGCAGTGTGTAAGACACCATACAGTCTGTAAGCAGGTGTACATATAATTCTGCATCAGGCCCACATATACGATGTGCAGTGTGTAAAACATGATACCATCTGTAAGTAGGTTTAAATTAGGGATGTGCAGGCTCGGATAGGTTCGAGTTTGCACGTGGAGTTCGGATTTTTCCCTCCAAAAAAACGGAACTCAGAACGAGGCAAAACGTCATCTTACATGGACGAACATCATCATTCCTGGACAAAAGACCAGGAATGATGATGTTCGTCCATGTAAGATGACGTTTTGCCTCGTTCTGAGTTCCGTTTTTTTGGAGGGAAAAATCCGAACTCCACGTGCAAACTCGAACCTATCCGAGCCTGCACATCCCTAGTTTAAATATAATTCTGCATCAGGCCCACATATACCATGTGCAGTGTGTAAGACACGATATAGTCTGTAAGTAGGTGTACATATATTTCTGCATGAGCCCCACATATACCATGTGCAGTGTGTAAAACACAATATAGTCTGTAAGTAGGGGTACATATAATTCTACATCAGGCCCACATATACCATGTGCAGTGTGTAAAACATGATACAGTCTGTAAGTAGGTGTACATACAATTCTGCATTTGGCCCACATATACCATGTGCAGTGTGTAAGACACCATACAGTCTGTAAGCAGGTGTACATATAATTCTGCATCAGGCCCACATATACGATATGCAGTGTGTAAAACATGATACCTTCTGTAAGTAGGTTTAAATATAATTCTGCATCAGGCCCACATATACCATGTGCAGTGTGTAAGATACGATATAGTCTGTAAGTAGGTGTACATATAATTCTGCATGAGCCCCACATATACCATGTGCAGTGTGTAATACACAATATAGTCTGTAAGTAGTTGTACATATAATTCTGCATCAGGCCCACATATACCATGTGCAGTGTGTAAAACATGATACCATCTGTAAGTAGGTTTAAATATAATTCTGCATCAGGCCCACATATACCATGTGCAGTGTGTAAGACACAATATAGTCTGTAAGTAGGTGTACATATAATTCTGCATGAGCCCCACATATACCATGTGCAGTGTGTAAAACACAATATAGTCTGTAAGTAGGTGTACATATAATTCTGCATCAGGCCCACATATACCATGTGCAGTGTGTAAAACATGATACCATCTGTAAGTAGGTTTAAATATAATTCTGCATCAGGCCCACATATACCATGTGCAGTGTGTAAGACACAATATAGTCTGTAAGTAGGTGTACATATAATTCTGCATGAGCCCCACATATACCATGTGCAGTGTGTAAAACACAATATAGTCTGTAAGTAGGTGTACATATAATTCTGCATCAGGCCCACATATACCATGTGCAGTGTGTAAAACATGATACAGTCTGTAAGTAGGTGTACATATAATTCTGCATCAGGCCCACATAACCATGTGCAGTGTGTAAGACACGATACAGTCTGTAAGCAGGTGTACATATAATTCTGCATCACGCCCACATATACCATGTGCAGTGTGTAAGACACGATACAGTCTGTAAGTAGGTGTACATATAATTCTGCATCAGGCCCACATATACCATGTGCAGTGTGTAAAACATGATACAGTCTGTAAGTAGGTGTACATATAATTCTGCATGAGCCCCACATATACCATGTGCAGTGTGTAAAACACAATATAGTCTGTAAGTAGGTGTACATATAATTCTGCATCAGGCCCACATATACCATGTGCAGTGTGTAAAACATGATACAGTCTGTAAGTAGGTGTACATATAATTCTGCATCAGGCCCACATATACCATGTGCAGTGTGTAAGACACGATACAGTTTGTAAGCAGGTGTACATATAATTCTGCATCAGACCCACATATACCATGTGCAGTGTGTAAGACACAATACAATCTGTAAGCAGGTGTTCATATAATTTTGCATCAGGCCCACATAACCATGTGCAGTGTGTAAGACACGATACAGTCTGTAAGCAGGTGTACATATAATTCTGCATCACGCCCACATATACCATGTGCAGTGTGTAAGACACGATACAGTCTGTAAGTAGGTGTACATATAATTCTGCATCAGGCCCACATATACCATGTGCAGTGTGTAAGACACGATACAGTCTGTAAGCAGGTGTATATATAATTCTGCATCAGGCCCACATATACCACGTGCAGTGTGTAAAACACGATACAGTCTATAAGCAGGTGTACATACAATTCTGCATTAGGCCCACATATACCATGTGCAGTGTGTAAGACACCATACAGTCTGTAAGCAGGTGTACATATAATTCTGCATCAGGCCCACATATACGATGTGCAGTGTGTAAAACATGATACCATCTGTAAGTAGGTTTAAATATAATTCTGCATCAGGCCCACATATACCATGTGCAGTGTGTAAGACACGATATAGTCTGTAAGTAGGTGTAGATATAATTCTGCATGAGCCCCACATATACCATGTGCAGTGTGTAAAACACAATATAGTCTGTAAGTAGGGGTACATATAATTCTACATCAGGCCCACATATACCATGTGCAGTGTGTAAAACATGATACAGTCTGTAAGTAAGTGTACATATAATTCTGCATCAGGCCCACATATACCATGTGCAGTGTGTAAGACACGATACAGTTTGTAAGCAGGTGTACATATAATTCTGCATCAGACCCACATATACCATGTGCAGTGTGTAAGACACGATACAGTCTGTAAGCAGGTGTACATATAATTCTGCATCAGGCCCACATAACCATGTGCAGTGTGTAAGACACGATACAGTCTGTAAGCAGGTGTACATTTAATTCTGCATCAGGCCCACATATACCATATGCAGTGTGTAAGACACGATACAGTCTGTAAGCATGTGTATATATAATTCTGCATCAGGCCCACATAACCATGTGCAGTGTGTAAGACACGATACAGTCTGTAAGCAGGTGTACATTTAATTCTGCATCAGGCCCACATATACCATGTGCAGTGTGTAAGACACGATAAAGTCTATAAGCAGGTGTACATATAATTCTGCATCATGCCCACATATACCATGTGCAGTGTGTAAGACACGATACAGTCTGTAAGCACGGTACATATAATTCTGCATCAGGCCCACATATACTATGTGCAGTGTGTAAGACACGATACAGTCTGTAAGCAGGTGTACATATAATTCTGCATCACGCCCACATATACCATGTGCAGTGTGTAAGACACAATACAGTCTGTAAGCAGGTGTACATATAATTCTGCATCAGGCCCACATATACCATGTGCAGTGTATAAGACACAATACAGTCTGTAAGCACGGTACATATAATTCTGCATCAGGCCCACATATACTATGTGCAGTGAGTAAGATATGATACAGTCTGTAAGTAGGTGTACATATAATTCTGCATCAGGCCCACATATACCATGTGCAGTGTGTAAGACACGATACAGTCTGTAAGCAGGTGTACATATAATTCTGCATCACGCCCACATATACCATGTGCAGTGTGTAAGACACGATACAGTCTGTAAGTAGGTGTACATATAATTCTGCATCAGGCCCACATATACCATGTGCAGTGTGTAAGACACGATACAGTCTGTAAGCAGGTGTATATATAATTCTGCATCAGGCCCACATATACCACGTGCAGTGTGTAAAACACGATACAGTCTATAAGCAGGTGTACATACAATTCTGCATTAGGCCCACATATACCATGTGCAGTGTGTAAGACACCATACAGTCTGTAAGCAGGTGTACATATAATTCTGCATCAGGCCCACATATATACGATGTGCAGTGTGTAAAACATGATACCATCTGTAAGTAGGTTTAAATATAATTCTGCATCAGGCCCACATATACCATGTGCAGTGTGTAAGACACGATATAGTCTGTAAGTAGGTGTACATATAATTCTGCATGAGCCCCACATATACCATGTGCAGTGTGTAAAACACAATATAGTCTGTAAGTAGGTGTACATATAATTCTGCATCAGGCCCACATATACCATGTGCAGTGTGTAAAACATGATAGAGTCTGTAAGTAGGTGTACATATAATTCTGCATCAGGCCCACATATACCATGTGCAGTGTGTAAGACACGATACAGTTTGTAAGCAGGTGTACATATAATTCTGCATCAGACCCACATATACCATGTGCAGTGTGTAAGACACGATACAGTCTGCAAGCAGGTGCACATTTAATTCTGCATCAGGCCCACATATACCATATGCAGTGTGTAAGACACGATACAGTCTGTAAGCAGGTGTACATATAATTCTGCATCACGCCCACATATACCATGTGCAGTGTGTAAGACACGATACAGTCTGTAAGTAGGTGTACATATAATTCTGCATCAGGCCCACATATACCATGTGCAGTGTGTAAAACACGATACAGTCTGTAAGCAGCTGTACATATAATTCAGCATCAGGCCCACATATACCATGTGCAGTGTGTAAGACACGATACAGTCTATAAGCAGGTGTACATATAATTCTGCATCAGGCCCACATATACCATGTGCAGTGTGTAAGACACGATACATTATGTAAGCAGGTGTAGATATAATTCTGCATCAGGCCCACATAAACCATGTGCAGTGTGTAAGACACGATACAGTCTGTAAGCACGGTACATATAATTCTGCATCAGGCCCACATATACTATGTGCAGTGAGTAAGATATGATACAGTCTGTAAGTAGGTGTACATATAATTCTGCATCAGGCCCACATATACCATATGCAGTGTGTAAGACACGATACAGTCTGTAAGCAGCTGTACATATAATTCTGCATCACGCCCACATATACCATGTGCAGTGTGTAAGACACGATACAGTCTGTAAGCAGGTGTACATATAATTCTGCATCAGGCCCACATATACCATGTGCAGTGTATAAGACACAATACAGTCTGTAAGCACGGTACATATAATTCTGCATCAGGCCCACATATACTATGTGCAGTGAGTAAGATATGATACAGTCTGTAAGTAGGTGTACATATAATTCTGCATCAGGCCCACATATACCATGTGCAGTGTTTAAGACACGATACAGTCTGTAAGCAGGTCTACATATAATTCTGCATCACGCCCACATATACCATGTGCAGTGTGTAAGACACGATACAGTCTGTAAGTAGGTGTACATATAATTCTGCATCAGGCCCACATATACCATGTGCAGTGTGTAAGACACGATACAGTCTGTAAGCAGGTGTATGTATAATTCTGCATCAGGCCCACATATACCACGTGCAGTGTGTAAAACACGATACAGTCTATAAGCAGGTGTACATACAATTCTGCATTAGGCCCATATATACCATGTGCAGTCTGTAAGACACCATACAGTCTGTAAGCAGGTGTACATATAATTCTGCATCAGGCCCACATATACGATGTGCAGTGTGTAAAACATGATACCATCTGTAAGTAGGTTTAAATATAATTCTGCATCAGGCCCACATATACCATGTGCAGTGTGTAAGACACGATATAGTCTGTAAGTAGGTGTACATATAATTCTGCATGAGCCCCACATATACCATGTGCAGTGTGTAAAACACAATATAGTCTGTAAGTAGGTGTACATATAATTCTGCATCGGGCCCACATATACCATGTGCAGTGTGTAAAACATGATACAGTCTGTAAGTAGGTGTACATATAATTCTGCATCAGGCCCACATATACCATGTGCAGTGTGTAAGACACGATACCGTTTGTAAGCAGGTGTACATATAATTCTGCATCAGACCCACATATACCATGTGCAGTGTGTAAGACACAATACAATCTGTAAGCAGGTGTACATATAATTTTTCATCAGGCCCACATAACCATGTGCAGTGTGTAAGACACGATACAGTCTGTAAGCAGGTGTACATATAATTCTGCATCAGGCCCACATATACCATGTGCAGTGTGTAAGACACGATACAGTCTGTAAGTAGGTGTACATATAATTCTGCATCAGGCCCACATATACCATGTGCAGTGTGTAAGACACGATACAGTCTGTAAGCAGGTGTACATATAATTCAGCATCAGGCCCACATATACCATGTGCAGTGTGTAAGACACGATACAGTCTATAAGCAGGTGTACATATAATTCTGCATCAGGCCCACATATACCATGTGCAGTGTGTAAGACACGATACATTATGTAAGCAGGTGTAGATATAATTCTGCATCAGGCCCACATAAACCATGTGCAGTGTGTAAGACACGATACAGTCTGTAAGCACGGTACATATAATTCTGCATCAGGCCCACATATACTATGTGCAGTGAGTAAGATATGATACAGTCTGTAAGTAGGTGTACATATAATTCTGCATCAGGCCCACATATACCATATACAGTGTGTAAGACACGATACAGTCTGTAAGCAGCTGTACATATAATTCTGCATCACGCCCACATATACCATGTGCAGTGTGTAAGACACGATACAGTCTGTAAGCAGGTGTACATATAATTCTGCATCAGGCCCACATATACCATGTGCAGTGTATAAGACACAATACAGTCTGTAAGCACGGTACATATAATTCTGCATCAGGCCCACATATACTATGTGCAGTGAGTAAGATATGATACAGTCTGTAAGTAGGTGTACATATAATTCTGCATCAGGCCCACATATACCATGTGCAGTGTTTAAGACACGATACAGTCTGTAAGCAGGTCTACATATAATTCTGCATCACGCCCACATATACCATGTGCAGTGTGTAAGACACGATACAGTCTGTAAGTAGGTGTACATATAATTCTGCATCAGGCCCACATATACCATGTGCAGTGTGTAAGACACGATACAGTCTGTAAGCAGGTGTATATATAATTCTGCATCAGGCCCACATATACCACGTGCAGTGTGTAAAACACGATACAGTCTATAAGCAGGTGTACATACAATTCTGCATTAGGCCCATATATACCATGTGCAGTCTGTAAGACACCATACAGTCTGTAAGCAGGTGTACATATAATTCTGCATCAGGCCCACATATACGATGTGCAGTGTGTAAAACATGATACCATCTGTAAGTAGGTTTAAATATAATTCTGCATCAGGCCCACATATACCATGTGCAGTGTGTAAGACACGATATAGTCTGTAAGTAGGTGTACATATAATTCTGCATGAGCCCCACATATACCATGTGCAGTGTGTAAAACACAATATAGTCTGTAAGTAGGTGTACATATAATTCTGCATCGGGCCCACATATACCATGTGCAGTGTGTAAGACACAATACAATCTGTAAGCAGGTGTACATATAATTTTTCATCAGGCCCACATAACCATGTGCAGTGTGTAAGACACGATACAGTCTGTAAGCAGGTGTACATATAATTCTGCATCAGGCCCACATATACCATGTGCAGTGTGTAAGACACGATACAGTCTGTAAGTAGGTGTACATATAATTCTGCATCAGGCCCACATATACCATGTGCAGTGTGTAAGACACGATACAGTCTGTAAGCAGGTGTATATATAATTCTGCATCAGGCCCACATATACCACGTGCAGTGTGTTAAACCTTCTATCGGATGAGGTGTTGTCATGTGTGCAAACCACTTATCATACTAACATAAAATAAAGACACTGAGACGTGGATTTGGCAGATAACTTGATGGCGATTTATTGGAGCAATAATAATTATTATTTATTTAAGGATGTATGGTGGCAAAGAAAGGACGGCCAGAAATCAGCCAGATCTGCTATGCCCACACACAAACAACAAAAGGCATAGCAGGCGTAGATCGCCCAGAGTGCATACACATAACCATGTAACTCATATCATCAACAAAAGGTAACGCTCACCCCCATCTTGACTTCCCACCCGTTTAGGTGGTGATACTGCCCCCCGTTAGGTTGGTACAGCCAACTACCAGTCAACGAAGGGAGCGCCCTTAAATCATAATTGCACCCGGACTGGCGACCTGCCGTTCTTTCCCACCACCCAAAACCAAACCCACAACATACCAAAATTTATAGGGGAGGGAGGGTGGGGAATCTGGAACAAAGAGGCTTTGGCCCACACTTTTATCCCACTATATAATGTTCCTGTTACAAACCCGCCCCTGCTTGCCATAGGCTAACTCCCACAAGTAATTTGCATACATGCCTGCCCCCATCCTAGAGGTTTAAAACACCTCTTTTCTTATGCAATCTTTCGGTTTCTCTAAACCTTCTATCGGATGAGGTGTTGTCATGTGTGCAAACCACTTATCATACTAACATAAAATAAAGACACTGAGACGTGGATTTGGCAGATAACTTGATGGCGATTTATTGGAGCAATAATAATTATTATTTATTTAAGGATGTATGGTGGCAAAGAAAGGACGGCCAGAAATCAGCCAGATCTGCTATGCCCACACACAAACAACAAGAGGCATAGCAGGCGTAGATCGCCCAGAGTGCATACACATAACCATGTAACTCATATCATCAACAAAAGGTAACGCTCACCCCCATCTTGACTTCCCACCCGTTTAGGTGGTGATACTGCCCCCCGTTAGGTTGGTACAGCCAACTACCAGTCAACGAAGGGAGCGCCCTTAAATCATAATTGCACCCGGACTGGCGACCTGCCGTTCTTTCCCGCCACAGCAAGGTTCTGCTTACAGAACCGCTGCACCGCCACCATACCAAGTACTACCCCAATAACGCCAACTCCTCAAAAAGATCCCCAATAAACAATGACAAACCCTCCTCTGTTAAATGAACTCCATCAGGTCTATACATATAACTAAATCGAAATAGAATGTTCTTATGGTAAATGAAACGGCCATAATTGGCCATCACAAATTTGGCAACTGCGAAATTAAGTTTCTTCCTAGCTTCGTCATTAGCAGGAAAACTCCTAACCCCACGCCAGACCTGTCAAGGTACAATGCAAGACCAAATTAATTTACACAAGGGCCAGGCCGATAGCACCCTCGCCAAATCGTTGACAATATCAACTCGTAATTCTACAGTGGACCTCTGCCCTAAGTCGTTGCCTCCTAAATAAGCCACCAAAATACGTGGCCTACCAAAAAGCCTTGCATACTCTAACAGCTTAGGACAAAAGGAATGCCATCTCATACCTCTGGAACCTATGCAACGGACCCTAGCTGAATATTCAAAAATTGGAGCTTGATCTGAACTCAAACCTAGCAGCCCAGAAAATATATGAGTGGCCTATAACCCAAATGTCCTGCGTGTCAAAGAGCAATCCTAAAGGTGGAGGAAAGCAGTAAATAAAAAATTAGTAATTGTCATAAAACAATAAAATTTTATGGTGTATTAGTGGGATCTGATAGAACATAAGTGAGTATCTGCCAAAAAGAAAAATTTTCTATTGGTCGCCGACTTTACTATTTGAAGTGGCTGAGACAAACAGAAGACACAAAGGGGAAGAATGGGTGGGGGGGAATTGGGAAAAAACAGGTGAACTCGGCAAGAGGTAAAATAAAAACCTGCTGAGGGATGGACTATGGCCTAATTAAATGATTGAGAATAGCCGAATTGAATCCGTCAGTTCAGGTAAAAATTGTAAAATCCCTCAAGACTCCCATTGCCAGCAATGGCGAGTAGCTAATCCCGAGTAGGACGGACAGGGGTAACAGACAAGACAGGACAGTACATGAGACAAGACAAAAACCAGGCAAGCATAAAATATAAACGTAACCGGAACAGACTGTGAAATGACTTTAAAACAAAGGGCCTTCACACCTAGGTCGAATGTAACCTTTATAACTATCCGATTTCCAACGTCCTAGGGCCTTAATTTCTGATGCTGAGAAACCCGCAGCTGCCGCCGAAGTTGCGGCTCCGATCAGAAACGAGTGTGTACCAAAATCTTGAGGCGGGAGGCCTAAAACTGATACACACCTCTTCAAAAACCAACCAAACTGGTATTTGGTAAGCGGAGTCCTGTCCATATACATGAGTCATGAACCAGGAACATCCGGCCGCAATAACTCATACCGCATAGCTAGTGCCACGGGGCAGATCTGTTCGTACCTAGATGGACCCAACGAGATCCACCTACCCCTACCAGTCTGGTCGGTCCCTGACCGCCGAATCCTACAGAGAACAGACCTCTCACTGACCAGGATATCCGAGAGGAGCATGGCGGCATCAACCCATTTGGATGATGCCACCAGCTCCGATACCCTCAAGGTGCCGTGAAAAGCCCCTGAAAACACCACTTGAATCAGGACCGCCTCATACGCAGTAAGAGCCACTCCGAGAACCGCCCCTAATACTGCCGGAAGCAGATGAGCGTCCACAGGTCTCCTACGGTCAGCTACTGGCCGGGAGACCCGTGCCCAACACTTTAAAGCCTTCACAATCAGAAAACTTTTAGTAAAGTCAGGTTGGCCCTTCAATTTACAATAAAATGCAATGCCCCCCAAAGAGCGCGCAACAGAAGCCCTGGATCTGCCAGCCAAATGGAGACTCCAAATAAAAGAAAGCATCGAACGATGCTGACTCTTACCTGCCTGTTTGCTGCTACGGGAATAATCTTCCCATTCATTCCATGCCTGCCGATATGCTCGCAACGTGGAGGGGGCTAAAGACTGTTCTGCTAAGCCCTCCATGCCGGCTCGATCACCTGCCAAACATAAGAGGAATCTGGAACAAAGAGGCTTTGGCCCACACTTTTATCCCACTATATAATGTTCCTGTTACAAACCCGCCCCTGCTTGCCATAGGCTAACTCCCACAAGTAATTTGCATACATGCCTGCCCCCATCCTAGAGGTTTAAAACACCTCTTTTCTTATGCAATCTTTCGGTTTCTCAAAACACGATACAGTCTATAAGCAGGTGTACATACAATTCTGCATTAGGCCCACATATACCATGTGCAGTGTGTAAGACACCATACAGTCTGTAAGCAGGTGTACATATAATTCTGCATCAGGCCCACATATACGATGTGCAGTGTGTAAAACATGATACCATCTGTAAGTAGGTTTAAATATAATTCTGCATCAGGCCCACATATACCATGTGCAGTGTGTAAGACACGATATAGTCTGTAAGTAGGTGTACATATAATTCTGCATCAGACCCACATATACCATGTGCAGTGTGTAAAACACGATTCAGTCTGTAAGCAGGTGTACATATAATTCTGCATCAGGCCCACATAACCATGTGCAGTGTGTAAGACACGATACAGTCTGTAAGCAGGTGTACATTTAATTCTGCATCAGGCCCACATATACCATATGCAGTGTGTAAGACACGATACAGTCTGTAAGCAGGTGTACATATAATTCTGCATCAGGCCCACATATACCATGTGCAGTGTGTAAGACACGATACAGTCTGTAAGCAGCTGTACATATAATTCTGCATCAGGCCCACATATACCATGTGCAGTGTGTAAAACACGATACAGTCTGTAAGCAGCTGTACATATAATTCAGCATCAGGCCCACATATACCATGTGCAGTGTGTAAGACACGATACAGTATATAAGTAGGTGTACATATAATTCTGCATCAGGCCCACATATACCATGTGCAGTGTGTAAGACACAATACAGTCTGTAAGCAGGTGTACATATAATTCTGCATCACGCCCACATATACCATGTGCAGTGTGTAAGACACGATACAGTCTGTAAGCAGGTGTACATATAATTCTGCATCAGGCCCACATATACCATGTGCAGTGTATAAGACACAATACAGTCTGTAAGCACGGTACATATAATTCTGCATCAGGCCCACATATACTATGTGCAGTGAGTAAGATATGATACAGTCTGTAAGTAGGTGTACATATAATTCTGCATCAGGCCCACATATACCATGTGCAGTGTGTAAGACACGATACAGTCTGTAAGCAGGTGTACATATAATTCTGCATCACGCCCACATATACCATGTGAAGTGTGTAAGACACGATACAGTCTGTAAGTAGGTGTACATATAATTCTGCATCAGGCCCACATATACCACGTGCAGTGTGTAAAACACGATACAGTCTATAAGCAGGTGTACATACAATTCTGCATTAGGCCCACATATACCATGTGCAGTTTGTAAGACACCATACAGTCTGTAAGCAGGTGTACATATAATTCTGCATCAGGCCCACATATACGATGTGCAGTGTGTAAAACATGATACCATCTGTAAGTAGGTTTAAATATAATTCTGCATCTGGCCCACATAATCCATGTGCAGTGTGTAAGACACGATATAGTCTGTAAGTAGGTGTACATATAATTCTGCATGAGCCCCACATATACCATGTGCAGTGTGTAAAACACAATATAGTCTGTAAGTAGGTGTACATATAATTCTGCATCAGGCCCACATATACCATGTGCAGTGTGTAAAACATGATACAGTCTGTAAGTAGGTGTACATATAATTCTGCATCAGGCCCACATATACCATGTGCAGTGTGTAAGACACGATACAGTTTGTAAGCAGGTGTAAATATAATTCTGCATCAGACCCACATATACCATGTGCAGTGTGTAAGACACAATACAATCTGTAAGCAGGTGTACATATAATTCTGCATCAGGCCCACATAACCATGTGCAGTGTGTAAGACACGATACAGTCTGTAAGCAGGTGTACATTTAATTCTGCATCAGGCCCACATATACCATATGCAGTGTGTAAGACACGATACAGTCTGTAAGCAGGTGTACATATAATTCTGCATCAGGCCCACATATACCATGTGCAGTGTGTAAGACACGATACACTCTGTAAGCAGGTGTACATATAATTCTGCATCAGGCCAACATATGACATGTGCAGTGTGTAAGACACTATACAATCTGCAAGCAGGTGTACATATAATTCTGCATCAGGCCCACATATACCATGTGCAGTGTGTAAAACACGATACAGTCTGTAAGCAGGTGTACATATAATTCTGCATCAGGCCAACATATGACATTTGCAGTGTGTAAGACACTATACAATCTGCAAGCAGGTGTACATATAATTCTGCATCAGGCCCACATATACCATGTGCAGTGTGTAAAACATGATACAGTCTGTAAGTAGGTGTACATATAATTCTGCATCAGGCCCACATATACCATATGCAGTGTGTAAGACACGATACAGTCTGTAAGCAGGTGTACATATAATTCTGTATCAGGCCCACATATACCATATGCAGTGTGTAAGACACGATACAGTCTGTAAGCAGCTGTACATATAATTCTGCATCAGGCCCACATATACCATGTGCAGTGTGTAAATAAAACACGATACAGTCTGTAAGCAGCTGTACATATAATTCAGCATCAGGCCCACATATACCATGTGCAGTTTGTAAGACACGATGCAGTCTATAAGCAGGTGTACATATAATTCTGCATCAGGCCCACATATACCATGTGCAGTGTGTAAGACACGATGCAGTCTATAAGCAGGTGTACATATAATTCTGCATCAGGCCCACATATACGATGTGCAGTGTGTAAAACATGATACCATCTGTTAGTAGGTTTAAATATAATTCTGCATCAGGCCCACATATACCATGTGCAGTGTGTAAGACACGATATAGTCTGTAAGTAGGTGTACATATAATTCTGCATGAGCCCCACATATACCATTTGCAGTGTGTAAAACACAATATAGTCTGTAAGTAGGTGTACATATAATTCTGCATCAGGCCCACATATACCATGTGCAGTGTGTAAGACACGATACAGTCTGTAAGCAGGTGTACATATAATTCTGCATCAGGCCCACATAACCATGTGCAGTGTGTAAGACACGATACAGTCTGTAAGCAGGTGTACATTTAATTCTGCATCAGGCCCACATATACCATATGCAGTGTGTAAGACACGATACAGTCTGTAAGCAGGTGTACATATAATTCTGCATCAGGCCCACATATACCATGTGCAGAGTGTAAGACACAATACAATCTGTAAGCACGGTACATATAATTCTGCATCAGGCCCACATATACCATGTGTAGTGTGTAAGACACGATACAGTCTGTAAGCAGGTGTACATATAATTCTGCATCAGGCCCACATATACCATGTGCAGTGTGTAAGACACAATACAGTCTGTAAGCAGGTGTACATATAATTCTGCATCAGGCCCACATATACCATGTGCAGTGTGTAAGACTCGATACAGTCTGTAAGCACGTGTATATATAATTCTGCATCAGGCCCACATATACCATGTGCAGTGTGTAAGACATGATACAGTCTATAACCAGGTGTACATATAATTCTGCATCAGGCCCACATATACCATGTGCAGTGTGTAAGACACGATATATTATGTAAGCAGGTGTACATATAATTCTGCATCAGGCCCACATAAACCATGTGCAGTGTGTAAGACACGATACAGTCTGTAAGTAGGTGTACATATAATTCTGCATCAGGCCCACATATACCATGTGCAGTGTATAAGACACAATACAGTCTGTAAGCACGGTACATATAATTCTGCATCAGGCCCACATATACTATGTGCAGTGAGTAAGATATGATACAGTCTGTAAGTAGGTGTACATATAATTCTGCATCAGGCCCACATATACCATGTGCAGTGTGTAAGACACGATATAGTCTGTAAGAAGGTGTACATATAATTCTGCATCACGCCCACATATACCATGTGCAGTGTGTAAGACACGATACAGTCTGTAAGTAGGTGTACATATAATTCTGCATCAGATCCACATATACTATGTGCAGTGTGTAAGACACGATACAGTCTGTAAGCAGGTGTATATATAATTCTGCATCAGGCCCACATATACCACGTGTAGTGTGTAAAACACGATACAGTCTTTAAGCAGGTGTACATACAATTCTGCATTAGGCCCACATATACCATGTGCAGTGTGTAAGACACCATACAGTCTGTAAGCAGGTGTACATATAATTCTGCTTCAGGCCCACATATACGATGTGCAGTGTGTAAAACATGATACCATCTGTAAGTAGGTTTAAATATAATTCTGCATCAGGCCCACATATACCATGTGCAGTGTGTAAGACACGATACAGTCTGTAAGCAGGTGTACATATAATTCTGCATCAGGCCCACATATACAATGTGCAGTGTGTAAGACACGATACAGTCTGTAAGCACGTGTATATATAATTCTGCATCAGGCCCACATATACCATGTGCAGTGTGTAAATCATGATACAGTCTGTAAGCACGGTACATATAATTCTGCATCAGGCCCACATATACCATGTGTAGTGTGTAAGACACGACACAGTCTGTAAGCAGGTGTACATATAATTCTGCATCAGGCCCACATATACCATGTGCAGTGTGTAAGACACGATACAGTCTGTAAGCAGGTGTACATATAATTCTGCATCAGGCCCACATATACCATGTGCAGTGTGTAAAACACGATACAGTCTGTAAGCAGCTGTACATATAATTCAGCATCAGGCCCACATATACCATGTGCAGTGTGTAAGACACGATACAGTCTATAAGCAGGTGTACATATAATTCTGCATCAGGCCCACATATACCATGTGCAGTGTGTAAGACACGATACATTATGTAAGCAGGTGTACATATAATTCTGCATCAGGCCCACATAAACCATGTGCAGTGTGTAAGACACGATACAGTCTGTAAGCACGGTACATATAATTCTGCATCAGGCCCACATATACTATGTGCAGTGAGTAAGATATGATACAGTCTGTAAGTAGGTGTACATATAATTCTGCATCAGGCCCACATATACCATGTGCAGTGTGTAAGACACGATACAGTCTGTAAGCAGGTGTACATATAATTCTGCATCACGCCCACATATACCATGTGCAGTGTGTAAGACACGATACAGTCTGTAAGCAGGTGTACATATAATTCTGCATCAGGCCCACATATACAATGTGCAGTGTGTAAGACACGATACAGTCTGTAAGCACGTGTATATATAATTCTGCATCAGGCCCACATATACCATGTGCAGTGTGTAAATCATGATACAGTCTGTAAGCACGGTACATATAATTCTGCATCAGGCCCACATATACCATGTGTAGTGTGTAAGACACGATACAGTCTGTAAGCAGGTGTACATATAATTCTGCATCAGGCCCACATATACCATGTGCAGTGTGTAAAACACGGTACAGTCTGTAAGCAGCTGTACATATAATTCAGCATCAGGCCCACATATACCATGTGCAGTGTGTAAGACACGATACAGTCTATAAGCAGGTGTACATATAATTCTGCATCAGGCCCACATATACCATGTGCAGTGTGTAAAACACGATACATTATGTAAGCAGGTGTACATATAATTCTGCATCAGGCCCACATATACCATGTGCAGTGTGTAAAACACGGTACAGTCTGTAAGCGGCTGTACATATAATTCAGCATCAGGCCCACATATACCATGTGCAGTGTGTAAGACACGATACAGTCTATAAGCAGGTGTACATATAATTCTGCATCAGGCCCACATATACCATGTGCAGTGTGTAAAACACGATACATTATGTAAGCAGGTGTACATATAATTCTGCATCAGGCCCACATAAACCATGTGCAGTGTGTAAGACACGATACAGTCTGTAAGCACGGTACATATAATTCTGCATCAGGCCCACATATACTATGTGCAGTGAGTAAGATATGATACAGTCTGTAAGAAGGTGTACATATAATTCTGCATCAGGCCCACATATACCATGTGCAGTGTGTAAGACACGATACAGTCTGTAAGCAGGTGTACATATAATTCTGCATCACGCCCACATATACCATGTGCAGTGTGTAAGACACGATACAGTCTGTAAGTAGGTGTACATATAATTCTGCATCAGGCCCACATATACCATGTGCAGTGTATAAGACACAATACAGTCTGTAAGCACGGTACATATAATTCTGCATCAGGCCCACATATACTATGTGCAGTGAGTAAGATATGATACAGTCTGTAAGTAGGTGTACATATAATTCTGCATCAGGCCCACATATACCATGTGCAGTGTGTAAGACACAATACTGTCTGTAAGCAGGTGTACATATAATTCTGCATCACGCCCACATATACCATGTGCAGTGTGTAAGACACGATACAGTCTGTAAGTAGGTGTACATATAATTCTGCATCAGGCCCACATATACCATGTGCAGTGTGTAAGACACGATACAGTCTGTAAGCAGGTGTATATATAATTCTGCATCAGGCCCACATATACCACGTGCAGTGTGTAAAACACGATACAGTCTATAAGCAGGTGTACATACAATTCTGCATTAGGCCCACATATACCATGTGCAGTGTGTAAGACACCATACAGTCTGTAAGCAGGTGTACATATAATTCTGCATCAGGCCCACATATACGATGTGCAGTGTGTAAAACATGATACCATCTGTAAGTAGGTTTAAATATAATTCTGCATCTGGCCCACATATACCATGTGCAGTGTGTAAGACACGATATAGTCTGTAAGTAGGTGTACATATAATTCTGCATGAGCCCCACATATACCATGTGCAGTGTGTAAAACACAATATAGTCTGTAAGTAGGTGTACATATAATTCTGCATCAGGCCCACATATACCATGTGCAGTGTGTAAAACATGATACAGTCTGTAAGTAGGTGTACATATAATTCTGCATCAGGCCCACATATACCATGTGCAGTGTGTAAGACACGATACAGTTTGTAAGCAGGTGTACATATAATTCTGCATCAGACCCACATATACCATGTGCAGTGTGTAAGACACAATACAATCTGTAAGCAGGTGTACATATAATTCTGCATCAGGCCCACATAGCCATGTGCAGTGTGTACGACACGATACAGTCTGTAAGCAGGTGTACATTTAATTCAGCATCAGGCCCACATATACCATATGCAGTGTGTAAGACACGATACAGTCTGTAAGCAGGTGTACATATAATTCTGCATCAGGCCCACATATACCATGTGCAGTGTGTAAGACACGATACAGTCTGTAAGCAGGTGTACATATAATTCTGCATCAGGCCAACATATGACATGTGCAGTGTGTAAGACACTATACAATCTGCAAGCAGGTGTACATATAATTCTGCATCAGGCCCACATATACCATGTGCAGTGTGTAAAACACGATACAGTCTGTAAGCAGGTGTACATATAATTCAGCATCAGGCTCACATATACCATGTGCAGTGTATAAGACACAATACAATCTGTAAGCACGGTACATATAATTCTGCATCAGGCCCACATATACCATGTGCAGTGTGTAAGATACGATACAATCTGTAAGTAGGTGTACATATAAATCTGCATCAGGCCCACATTTACCATGTGCAGTGTGTAAGACACGATACAGTATGTAAGCAGGTGTACATATAATTCTGTATCAGGCCCACGTATACCATGTGCAGTGTGTAAGGCACGATACAGTCTGTAAGTAGGTGTACATATAATTCTGCATCAGGCCCACATATACCATGTGCAGTGTGTAAGACACAATACAATCTGTAAGCACGGTACATATAATTCTGCATCAGGCCCACATATACCATGTGCAGTGTGTAAGACACAATACAGTCTGTAAGCAGGTGTACATATAATTCTGCATCAGGCCCACATATACCATGTGCAGTGTGTAAGACACGATACAGTCTGTAAACACGTGTATATATAATTCTGCATCAGGCCCACATATACCATGTGCAGTGTGTAAATCATGATACAGTCTGTAAGCACGGTACATATAATTCTGCATCAGGCCCACATATACCATGTGTAGTGTGTAAGACACGATACAGTCTGTAAGCAGGTGTACATATAATTCTGCATCAGGCCCACATATACCATGTGCAGTGTGTAAAACACGATACAGTCTGTAAGCAGCTGTACATATAATTCAGCATCAGGCCCACATATACCATGTGCAGTGTGTAAGACATGATACAGTCTATAAGCAGGTGTACATATAATTCTGCATCAGGCCCACATATACCATGTGCAGTGTATAAGACACAATACAGTCTGTAAGCACGGTACATATAATTCTGCATCAGGCCCACATATACTATGTGCAGTGAGTAAGATATGATACAGTCTGTAAGTAGGTGTACATATAATTCTGCATCAGGCCCACATATACCATGTGCAGTGTGTAAGACACGATCCAGTCTGTAAGAAGGGGTACATATAATTCTGCATCACGCCCACATATACCATGTGCAGTGTGTAAGACACGATATAGTCTGTAAGCAGGTGTACATATAATTCTGCATCAGGCCCACATATACCATGTGCAGTGTGTAAGACATGATACAGTCTGTAAGCAGGTGTACATATAATTCTGCATCAGGCCCACATATACTATGTGCAGTGAGTAAGATATGATACTGTCTGTAAGTAGGTGTACATATAATTCTGCATCAGGCCCACATATACCATGTGCAGTGTGTAAGACACGATACAGTCTGTAAGCAGGTGTACATATAATTCTGCATCATGCCCACATATACCATGTGCAGTGTGTAAGACACGATACAGTCTGTAAGTAGGTGTACATTTAATTCTGCATCAGGCCCACATATACCATGTGCAGTGTGTAAGACACGATACAGTCTGTAAGCACGTGTATATATAATTCTGCATTAGGCCCACATATACCACGTGCAGTGTGTAAAACACGATACAGTCTATAAGCAGGTGTACATACAATTCTGCCTTAGGCCCACATATACCATGTGCAGTGTGTAAGACACCATACAGTCTGTAAGCAGGTGTACATATAATTCTGCATCAGGCCCACATATACGATGTGCAGTGTGTAAAACATGATACCATCTGTAAGTAGGTTTAAATATAATTCTGCATCAGGCCCACATATACCATGTGCAGTGTGTAAGACACGATATAGTCTGTAAGTAGGTGTACATATAATTCTGCATAAGCTCCACATATACCATGTGCAGTGTGTAAAACACAATATAGTCTGTAAGTAGGTGTACATATAATTCTACATCAGGCCCACATATACCATGTGCAGTGTGTAAGACACGATACATTTTGTAAGCGGGTGTACATATAATTCTGCATCAGACCCACATATACCATGTGCAGTGTGTAAGATACGATACAGTCTGTAAGCAGGTGTACATATAATTCTGCATCAGGCCCACATAACCATGTGCAGTCTGTAAGCAGGTGTACATTTAATTCTGCATCAGGCCCACATATACCATATGCAGTGTGTAAGACACGATACAGTCTGTAAGCAGGTGTACATATAATTCTGCATCAGGCCCACATATACCATGTGCAGTGTGTAAGACACGATACAGTCTGTAAGCAGCTGTACATATAATTCTGCATCAGGCCCACATATACCATGTGCAGTGTGTAAAACACGATACAGTCTGTAAGCAGCTGTACATATAATTCAGCATCAGGCCCACATATACCATGTGCAGTGTGTAAGACACGATACAGTCTATAAGCAGGTGTACATATAACTCTGCATCATGCCCACATATACCATGTGCAGTGTGTAAGACATGATACAGTCTGTAAGCACGGTACATATAATTCTGCATCAGGCCCACATATACTATGTGCAGTGAGTAAGATATGATACAGTCTGTAAGTAGGTGTACATATAATTCTGCATCAGGCCCACATATACCATGTGCAGTGTGTAAGACACGATACAGTCTGTAAGCAGGTGTACATATAATTCTGCATCACGCCCACATATACCATGTGCAGTGTGTAAGACACGATACAGTCTGGAAGTAGGTGTACATATAATTCTGCATCAGGCCCACATATACCATGTGCAGTGTGTAAGACACGATACAGTCTGTAAGCAGGTGTATATATAATTCTGCATCAGGCCCACATATACCACGTGCAGTGTGTAAAACACGATACAGTCTATAAGCAGGTGTACATATAATTCTGCATGAGCCCCACATATACCATGTGCAGTGTGTAAAACACAATATAGTCTGTAAGTAGTTGTACATATAATTCTGCATCAGGCCCACATATACCATGTGCAGTGTGTAAAACATGATACCATCTGTAAGTAGGTTTAAATATAATTCTGCATCAGGCCCACATATACCATGTGCAGTGTGTAAGACACGATATAATCTGTAAGTAGGTGTACATATAATTCTGCATGAGCCCCACATATACCATGTGCAGTGTGTAAAACACAATATAGTCTGTAAGTAGGTGTACATATAATTCTGCATCAGGCCCACATATACCATGTGCAGTGTGTAAAACATGATACAGTCTGTAAGTAGGTGTACATATAATTCTGCATCAGGCAAACATATACCATGTGCAGTGTGTAAGACACGATACAGTTTGTAAGCAGGTGTACATATAATTCTGCATCAGGCCCACATATACCATGTGCAGTGTGTAAGACACAATACAATCTGTAAGCAGGTGTACATATCATTTTGCATCAGGCCCACATAACCATGTGCAGTGTGTAAGACACGATACAGTCTGTAAGCAGGTATACATATAATTCTGCATCACGCCCACATATACCATGTGCAGTGTGTAAGACACGATACAGTCTGTAAGTAGGTGTACATATAATTCTGCATCAGGCCCACATATACCATGTGCAGTGTGTAAGACACGATACAGTCTGTAAGTAGGTGTATATATAATTCTGCATCAGGCCCAAATATACCACGTGCAGTGTGTAAAACACGATACAGTCTATAAGCAGGTGTACATACAATTCTGCATTAGGCCCACATATACCATGTGCAGTGTGTAAGACACCATACAGTCTGTAAGCAGGTGTACATATAATTCTGCATCAGGCCCACATATACGATGTGCAGTGTGTAAAACATGATACCATCTGTAAGTAGGTTTAAATATAATTCTGCATCAGGCCACATATACCATGTGCAGTGTGTAAGACACGATATAGTCTGTAAGTAGGTGTACATATAATTCTACATCAGGCCCACATATACCATGTGCAGTGTGTAAGACACGATACAGTTTGTAAGCAGGTGTACATATAATTCTGCATCAGACCCACATATACCATGTGCAGTGTGTAAGACACGATACAGTCTGTAAGCAGGTGTACATATAATTCTGCATCAGGCCCACATAACCATGTGCAGTGTGTAAGACACGATACAGTCTGTAAGCAAGTGTACATTTAATTCTGCATCAGGCCCACATATACCATATGCAGTGTGTAAGACACAATACAGTCTGTAAGCAGGTGTACATATAATTCTGCATCAGGCCCACATATACCATGTGCAGTGTGTAAGACACGATAAAGTCTATAAGCAGGTGTACATATAATTCTGCATCATGCCCACATATACCATGTGCAGTGTGTAAGACACGATACAGTCTGTAAGCACGGTAGATATAATTCTGCATCAGGCCCACATATACTATGTGCAGTGTGTAAGACACGATACAGTCTGTAAGCAGGTGTACATATAATTCTGCATCACGCCCACATATACCATGTGCAGTGTGTAAGACACAATACAGTCTGTAAGCAGGTGTACATATAATTCTGCATCAGGCCCACATATACCATGTGCAGTGTATAAGACACAATACAGTCTGTAAGCACGGTACATATAATTCTGCATCAGGCCCACATATACTATGTGCAGTGAGTAAGATATGACACAGTCTGTAAGTAGGTGTACATATAATTCTGCATCAGGCCCACATATACCATGTGCAGTGTGTAAGACACGATACAGTCTGTAAGCAGGTGTACATATAATTCTGCATCACGCCCACATATACCATGTGCAGTGTATAAGACACGATACAGTCTGTAAGTAGGTGTACATATAATTCTGCATCAGGCCCACATATACCATGTGCAGTGTGTAAGACACGATACAGTCTGTAAGCAGGTGTATATATAATTCTGCATCAGGCCCACATATACCACGTGCAGTGTGTAAAACACGATACAGTCTATAAGCAGGTGTACATACAATTCAGCATCAGGCCCACATATACCATGTGCAGTGTGTAAGACACGATACAGTCTATAAGCAGGTGTACATATAATTCTGCATCATGCCCACATATACCATGTGCAGTGTGTAAGACATGATACAGTCTGTAAGCACGGTACATATAATTCTGCATCAGGCCCACATATACTATGTGCAGTGAGTAAGATATGATACAGTCTGTAAGTAGGTGTACATATAATTCTGCATCAGGCCCACATATACCATGTGCAGTGTGTAAGACACGATACAGTCTGTAAGCAGGTGTACATATAATTCTGCATCACGCCCACATATACCATGTGCAGTGTGTAAGACACGATACAGTCTGTAAGTAGGTGTACATATAATTCTGCATCAGGCCCACATATACCATGTGCAGTGTGTAAGACACGATACAGTCTGTAAGCAGGTGTATATATAATTCTGCATGAGGCCCACATATACCACGTGCAGTGTGTAAAACACGATACAGTCTATAAGCAGGTGTACATACAATTCTGCATTAGGCCCACATATACCATGTGCAGTGTGTAAGACACCATACAGTCTGTAAGCAGGTGTACATATAATTCTGCATCAGGCCCACATATACGATATGCAGTGTGTAAAACATGATACCTTCTGTAAGTAGGTTTAAATATAATTCTGCATCAGGCCCACATATACCATGTGCAGTGTGTAAGACACGATATAGTCTGTAAGTAGGTGTACATATAATTCTGCATGAGCCCCACATATACCATGTGCAGTGTGTAATACACAATATAGTCTGTAAGTAGTTGTACATATAATTCTGCATCAGGCCCACATATCCATGTGCAGTGTGTAAAACATGATACCATCTGTAAGTAGGTTTAAATATAATTCTGCATCAGGCCCACATATACCATGTGCAGTGTGTAAGACACAATATAGTCTGTAAGTAGGTGTACATATAATTCTGCATGAGCCCCACATATACCATGTGCAGTGTGTAAAACACAATATAGTCTGTAAGTAGGTGTACATATAATTCTGCATCAGGCCCACATATACCATGTGCAGTGTGTAAAACATGATACAGTCTGTAAGTAGGTGTACATATAATTCTGCATCAGGCCCACATATACCATGTGCAGTGTGTAAGACACGATACAGTTTGTAAGCAGGTGTACATATAATTCTGCATCAGACCCACATATACCATGTGCAGTGTGTAAGACACAATACAATCTGTAAGCAGGTGTACATATAATTTTGCATCAGGCCCACATAACCATGTGCAGTGTGTAAGACACGATACAGTCTGTAAGCAGGTGTACATATAATTCTGCATCACGCCCACATATACCATGTGCAGTGTGTAAGACACGATACAGTCTGTAAGTAGGTGTACATATAATTCTGCATCAGGCCCACATATACCATGTGCAGTGTGTAAGACACGATACAGTCTGTAAGCAGGTGTATATATAATTCTGCATCAGGCCCACATATACCACGTGCAGTGTGTAAAACACGATACAGTCTATAAGCAGGTGTACATACAATTCTGCATTAGGCCCACATATACCATGTGCAGTGTGTAAGACACCATACAGTCTGTAAGCAGGTGTACATATAATTCTGCATCAGGCCCACATATACGATGTGCAGCGTGTAAAACATGATACCATCTGTAAGTAGGTTTAAATATAATTCTGCATCAGGCCCACATATACCATGTGCAGTGTGTAAGACACGATATAGTCTGTAAGTAGGTGTACATATATTTCTGCATGAGCCCCACATATACCATGTGCAGTGTGTAAAACACAATATAGTCTGTAAGTAGGGGTACATATAATTCTACATCAGGCCCACATATACCATGTGCAGTGTGTAAAACATGATACAGTCTGTAAGTAGGTGTACATACAATTCTGCATTTGGCCCACATATACCATGTGCAGTGTGTAAGACACCATACAGTCTGTAAGCAGGTGTACATATAATTCTGCATCAGGCCCACATATACGATATGCAGTGTGTAAAACATGATACCTTCTGTAAGTAGGTTTAAATATAATTCTGCATCAGGCCCACATATACCATGTGCAGTGTGTAAGATACGATATAGTCTGTAAGTAGGTGTACATATAATTCTGCATGAGCCCCACATATACCATGTGCAGTGTGTAATACACAATATAGTCTGTAAGTAGTTGTACATATAATTCTGCATCAGGCCCACATATACCATGTGCAGTGTGTAAAACATGATACCATCTGTAAGTAGGTTTAAATATAATTCTGCATCAGGCCCACATATACCATGTGCAGTGTGTAAGACACAATATAGTCTGTAAGTAGGTGTACATATAATTCTGCATGAGCCCCACATATACCATGTGCAGTGTGTAAAACACAATATAGTCTGTAAGTAGGTGTACATATAATTCTGCATCAGGCCCACATATACCATGTGCAGTGTGTAAAACATGATACCATCTGTAAGTAGGTTTAAATATAATTCTGCATCAGGCCCACATATACCATGTGCAGTGTGTAAGACACAATATAGTCTGTAAGTAGGTGTACATATAATTCTGCATGAGCCCCACATATACCATGTGCAGTGTGTAAAACACAATATAGTCTGTAAGTAGGTGTACATATAATTCTGCATCAGGCCCACATATACCATGTGCAGTGTGTAAAACATGATACAGTCTGTAAGTAGGTGTACATATAATTCTGCATCAGGCCCACATAACCATGTGCAGTGTGTAAGACACGATACAGTCTGTAAGCAGGTGTACATATAATTCTGCATCACGCCCACATATACCATGTGCAGTGTGTAAGACACGATACAGTCTGTAAGTAGGTGTACATATAATTCTGCATCAGGCCCACATATACCATGTGCAGTGTGTAAAACATGATACAGTCTGTAAGTAGGTGTACATATAATTCTGCATGAGCCCCACATATACCATGTGCAGTGTGTAAAACACAATATAGTCTGTAAGTAGGTGTACATATAATTCTGCATCAGGCCCACATATACCATGTGCAGTGTGTAAAACATGATACAGTCTGTAAGTAGGTGTACATATAATTCTGCATCAGGCCCACATATACCATGTGCAGTGTGTAAGACACGATACAGTTTGTAAGCAGGTGTACATATAATTCTGCATCAGACCCACATATACCATGTGCAGTGTGTAAGACACAATACAATCTGTAAGCAGGTGTTCATATAATTTTGCATCAGGCCCACATAACCATGTGCAGTGTGTAAGACACGATACAGTCTGTAAGCAGGTGTACATATAATTCTGCATCACGCCCACATATACCATGTGCAGTGTGTAAGACACGATACAGTCTGTAAGTAGGTGTACATATAATTCTGCATCAGGCCCACATATACCATGTGCAGTGTGTAAGACACGATACAGTCTGTAAGCAGGTGTATATATAATTCTGCATCAGGCCCACATATACCACGTGCAGTGTGTAAAACACGATACAGTCTATAAGCAGGTGTACATACAATTCTGCATTAGGCCCACATATACCATGTGCAGTGTGTAAGACACCATACAGTCTGTAAGCAGGTGTACATATAATTCTGCATCAGGCCCACATATACGATGTGCAGTGTGTAAAACATGATACCATCTGTAAGTAGGTTTAAATATAATTCTGCATCAGGCCCACATATACCATGTGCAGTGTGTAAGACACGATATAGTCTGTAAGTAGGTGTAGATATAATTCTGCATGAGCCCCACATATACCATGTGCAGTGTGTAAAACACAATATAGTCTGTAAGTAGGGGTACATATAATTCTACATCAGGCCCACATATACCATGTGCAGTGTGTAAAACATGATACAGTCTGTAAGTAAGTGTACATATAATTCTGCATCAGGCCCACATATACCATGTGCAGTGTGTAAGACACGATACAGTTTGTAAGCAGGTGTACATATAATTCTGCATCAGACCCACATATACCATGTGCAGTGTGTAAGACACAATACAGTCTGTAAGCAGGTGTACATATAATTCTGCATCAGGCCCACATAACCATGTGCAGTGTGTAAGACACGATACAGTCTGTAAGCAGGTGTACATTTAATTCTGCATCAGGCCCACATATACCATATGCAGTGTGTAAGACACGATACAGTCTGTAAGCACGTGTATATATAATTCTGCATCAGGCCCACATAACCATGTGCAGTGTGTAAGACACGATACAGTCTGTAAGCAGGTGTACATTTAATTCTGCATCAGGCCCACATATACCATGTGCAGTGTGTAAGACACGATAAAGTCTATAAGCAGGTGTACATATAATTCTGCATCATGCCCACATATACCATGTGCAGTGTGTAAGACACGATACAGTCTGTATGCACGGTACATATAATTCTGCATCAGGCCCACATATACTATGTGCAGTGTGTAAGACACGATACAGTCTGTAAGCAGGTGTACATATAATTCTGCATCACGCCCACATATACCATGTGCAGTGTGTAAGACACAATACAGTCTGTAAGCAGGTGTACATATAATTCTGCATCAGGCCCACATATACCATGTGCAGTGTATAAGACACAATACAGTCTGTAAGCACGGTACATATAATTCTGCATCAGGCCCACATATACTATGTGCAGTGAGTAAGATATGATACAGTCTGTAAGTAGGTGTACATATAATTCTGCATCAGGCCCACATATACCATGTGCAGTGTGTAAGACACGATACAGTCTGTAAGCAGGTGTACATATAATTCTGCATCACGCCCACATATACCATGTGCAGTGTGTAAGACACGATACAGTCTGTAAGTAGGTGTACATATAATTCTGCATCAGGCCCACATATACCATGTGCAGTGTGTAAGACACGATACAGTCTGTAAGCAGGTGTATATATAATTCTGCATCAGGCCCACATATACCACGTGCAGTGTGTAAAACACGATACAGTCTATAAGCAGGTGTACATACAATTCTGCATTAGGCCCACATATACCATGTGCAGTGTGTAAGACACCATACAGTCTGTAAGCAGGTGTACATATAATTCTGCATCAGGCCCACATATATACGATGTGCAGTGTGTAAAACATGATACCATCTGTAAGTAGGTTTAAATATAATTCTGCATCAGGCCCACATATACCATGTGCAGTGTGTAAGACACGATATAGTCTGTAAGTAGGTGTACATATAATTCTGCATGAGCCCCACATATACCATGTGCAGTGTGTAAAACACAATATAGTCTGTAAGTAGGTGTACATATAATTCTGCATCAGGCCCACATATACCATGTGCAGTGTGTAAAACATGATAGAGTCTGTAAGTAGGTGTACATATAATTCTGCATCAGGCCCACATATACCATGTGCAGTGTGTAAGACACGATACAGTTTGTAAGCAGGTGTACATATAATTCTGCATCAGACCCACATATACCATGTGCAGTGTGTAAGACACGATACAGTCTGCAAGCAGGTGCACATTTAATTCTGCATCAGGCCCACATATACCATATGCAGTGTGTAAGACACGATACAGTCTGTAAGCAGGTGTACATATAATTCTGCATCATGCCCACATATACCATGTGCAGTGTGTAAGACACGATACAGTCTGTAAGTAGGTGTACATATAATTCTGCATCAGGCCCACATATACCATGTGCAGTGTGTAAAACACGATACAGTCTGTAAGCAGCTGTACATATAATTCAGCATCAGGCCCACATATACCATGTGCAGTGTGTAAGACACGATACAGTCTATAAGCAGGTGTACATATAATTCTGCATCAGGCCCACATATACCATGTGCAGTGTGTAAGACACGATACATTATGTAAGCAGGTGTAGATATAATTCTGCATCAGGCCCACATAAACCATGTGCAGTGTGTAAGACACGATACAGTCTGTAAGCACGGTACATATAATTCTGCATCAGGCCCACATATACTATGTGCAGTGAGTAAGATATGATACAGTCTGTAAGTAGGTGTACATATAATTCTGCATCAGGCCCACATATACCATATGCAGTGTGTAAGACACGATACAGTCTGTAAGCAGCTGTACATATAATTCTGCATCACGCCCACATATACCATGTGCAGTGTGTAAGACACGATACAGTCTGTAAGCAGGTGTACATATAATTCTGCATCAGGCCCACATATACCATGTGCAGTGTATAAGACACAATACAGTCTGTAAGCACGGTACATATAATTCTGCATCAGGCCCACATATACTATGTGCAGTGAGTAAGATATGATACAGTCTGTAAGTAGGTGTACATATAATTCTGCATCAGGCCCACATATACCATGTGCAGTGTTTAAGACACGATACAGTCTGTAAGCAGGTCTACATATAATTCTGCATCACGCCCACATATACCATGTGCAGTGTGTAAGACACGATACAGTCTGTAAGTAGGTGTACATATAATTCTGCATCAGGCCCACATATACCATGTGCAGTGTGTAAGACACG
This sequence comes from Taudactylus pleione, assembly GCA_031769625.1. Taxonomy (NCBI): domain Eukaryota; kingdom Metazoa; phylum Chordata; class Amphibia; order Anura; family Myobatrachidae; genus Taudactylus; species Taudactylus pleione. The sequence continues at coordinate 716,251 of JAUIMM010000720.1, forward strand.
ATACAGTCTGTAAGCAGGTGTATGTATAATTCTGCATCAGGCCCACATATACCACGTGCAGTGTGTAAAACACGATACAGTCTATAAGCAGGTGTACATACAATTCTGCATTAGGCCCATATATACCATGTGCAGTCTGTAAGACACCATACAGTCTGTAAGCAGGTGTACATATAATTCTGCATCAGGCCCACATATACGATGTGCAGTGTGTAAAACATGATACCATCTGTAAGTAGGTTTAAATATAATTCTGCATCAGGCCCACATATACCATGTGCAGTGTGTAAGACACGATATAGTCTGTAAGTAGGTGTACATATAATTCTGCATGAGCCCCACATATACCATGTGCAGTGTGTAAAACACAATATAGTCTGTAAGTAGGTGTACATATAATTCTGCATCGGGCCCACATATACCATGTGCAGTGTGTAAAACATGATACAGTCTGTAAGTAGGTGTACATATAATTCTGCATCAGGCCCACATATACCATGTGCAGTGTGTAAGACACGATACCGTTTGTAAGCAGGTGTACATATAATTCTGCATCAGACCCACATATACCATGTGCAGTGTGTAAGACACAATACAATCTGTAAGCAGGTGTACATATAATTTTTCATCAGGCCCACATAACCATGTGCAGTGTGTAAGACACGATACAGTCTGTAAGCAGGTGTACATATAATTCTGCATCAGGCCCACATATACCATGTGCAGTGTGTAAGACACGATACAGTCTGTAAGTAGGTGTACATATAATTCTGCATCAGGCCCACATATACCATGTGCAGTGTGTAAGACACGATACAGTCTGTAAGCAGGTGTACATATAATTCAGCATCAGGCCCACATATACCATGTGCAGTGTGTAAGACACGATACAGTCTATAAGCAGGTGTACATATAATTCTGCATCAGGCCCACATATACCATGTGCAGTGTGTAAGACACGATACATTATGTAAGCAGGTGTAGATATAATTCTGCATCAGGCCCACATAAACCATGTGCAGTGTGTAAGACACGATACAGTCTGTAAGCACGGTACATATAATTCTGCATCAGGCCCACATATACTATGTGCAGTGAGTAAGATATGATACAGTCTGTAAGTAGGTGTACATATAATTCTGCATCAGGCCCACATATACCATATGCAGTGTGTAAGACACGATACAGTCTGTAAGCAGCTGTACATATAATTCTGCATCACGCCCACATATACCATGTGCAGTGTGTAAGACACGATACAGTCTGTAAGCAGGTGTACATATAATTCTGCATCAGGCCCACATATACCATGTGCAGTGTATAAGACACAATACAGTCTGTAAGCACGGTACATATAATTCTGCATCAGGCCCACATATACTATGTGCAGTGAGTAAGATATGATACAGTCTGTAAGTAGGTGTACATATAATTCTGCATCAGGCCCACATATACCATGTGCAGTGTTTAAGACACGATACAGTCTGTAAGCAGGTCTACATATAATTCTGCATCACGCCCACATATACCATGTGCAGTGTGTAAGACACGATACAGTCTGTAAGTAGGTGTACATATAATTCTGCATCAGGCCCACATATACCATGTGCAGTGTGTAAGACACGATACAGTCTGTAAGCAGGTGTATATATAATTCTGCATCAGGCCCACATATACCACGTGCAGTGTGTAAAACACGATACAGTCTATAAGCAGGTGTACATACAATTCTGCATTAGGCCCATATATACCATGTGCAGTCTGTAAGACACCATACAGTCTGTAAGCAGGTGTACATATAATTCTGCATCAGGCCCACATATACGATGTGCAGTGTGTAAAACATGATACCATCTGTAAGTAGGTTTAAATATAATTCTGCATCAGGCCCACATATACCATGTGCAGTGTGTAAGACACGATATAGTCTGTAAGTAGGTGTACATATAATTCTGCATGAGCCCCACATATACCATGTGCAGTGTGTAAAACACAATATAGTCTGTAAGTAGGTGTACATATAATTCTGCATCGGGCCCACATATACCATGTGCAGTGTGTAAAACATGATACAGTCTGTAAGTAGGTGTACATATAATTCTGCATCAGGCCCACATATACCATGTGCAGTGTGTAAGACACGATACCGTTTGTAAGCAGGTGTACATATAATTCTGCATCAGACCCACATATACCATGTGCAGTGTGTAAGACACAATACAATCTGTAAGCAGGTGTACATATAATTTTTCATCAGGCCCACATAACCATGTGCAGTGTGTAAGACACGATACAGTCTGTAAGCAGGTGTACATATAATTCTGCATCAGGCCCACATATACCATGTGCAGTGTGTAAGACACGATACAGTCTGTAAGTAGGTGTACATATAATTCTGCATCAGGCCCACATATACCATGTGCAGTGTGTAAGACACGATACAGTCTGTAAGCAGGTGTATATATAATTCTGCATCAGGCCCACATATACCACGTGCAGTGTGTTAAACCTTCTATCGGATGAGGTGTTGTCATGTGTGCAAACCACTTATCATACTAACATAAAATAAAGACACTGAGACGTGGATTTGGCAGATAACTTGATGGCGATTTATTGGAGCAATAATAATTATTATTTATTTAAGGATGTATGGTGGCAAAGAAAGGACGGCCAGAAATCAGCCAGATCTGCTATGCCCACACACAAACAACAAAAGGCATAGCAGGCGTAGATCGCCCAGAGTGCATACACATAACCATGTAACTCATATCATCAACAAAAGGTAACGCTCACCCCCATCTTGACTTCCCACCCGTTTAGGTGGTGATACTGCCCCCCGTTAGGTTGGTACAGCCAACTACCAGTCAACGAAGGGAGCGCCCTTAAATCATAATTGCACCCGGACTGGCGTCCTGCCGTTCTTTCCCACCACCCAAAACCAAACCCACAACATACCAAAATTTATAGGGGAGGGAGGGTGGGGAATCTGGAACAAAGAGGCTTTGGCCCACACTTTTATCCCACTATATAATGTTCCTGTTACAAACCCGCCCCTGCTTGCCATAGGCTAACTCCCACAAGTAATTTGCATACATGCCTGCCCCCATCCTAGAGGTTTAAAACACCTCTTTTCTTATGCAATCTTTCGGTTTCTCTAAACCTTCTATCGGATGAGGTGTTGTCATGTGTGCAAACCACTTATCATACTAACATAAAATAAAGACACTGAGACGTGGATTTGGCAGATAACTTGATGGCGATTTATTGGAGCAATAATAATTATTATTTATTTAAGGATGTATGGTGGCAAAGAAAGGACGGCCAGAAATCAGCCAGATCTGCTATGCCCACACACAAACAACAAGAGGCATAGCAGGCGTAGATCGCCCAGAGTGCATACACATAACCATGTAACTCATATCATCAACAAAAGGTAACGCTCACCCCCATCTTGACTTCCCACCCGTTTAGGTGGTGATACTGCCCCCCGTTAGGTTGGTACAGCCAACTACCAGTCAACGAAGGGAGCGCCCTTAAATCATAATTGCACCCGGACTGGCGACCTGCCGTTCTTTCCCGCCACAGCAAGGTTCTGCTTACAGAACCGCTGCACCGCCACCATACCAAGTACTACCCCAATAACGCCAACTCCTCAAAAAGATCCCCAATAAACAATGACAAACCCTCCTCTGTTAAATGAACTCCATCAGGTCTATACATATAACTAAATCGAAATAGAATGTTCTTATGGTAAATGAAACGGCCATAATTGGCCATCACAAATTTGGCAACTGCGAAATTAAGTTTCTTCCTAGCTTCGTCATTAGCAGGAAAACTCCTAACCCCACGCCAGACCTGTCAAGGTACAATGCAAGACCAAATTAATTTACACAAGGGCCAGGCCGATAGCACCCTCGCCAAATCGTTGACAATATCAACTCGTAATTCTACAGTGGACCTCTGCCCTAAGTCGTTGCCTCCTAAATAAGCCACCAAAATACGTGGCCTACCAAAAAGCCTTGCATACTCTAACAGCTTAGGACAAAAGGAATGCCATCTCATACCTCTGGAACCTATGCAACGGACCCTAGCTGAATATTCAAAAATTGGAGCTTGATCTGAACTCAAACCTAGCAGCCCAGAAAATATATGAGTGGCCTATAACCCAAATGTCCTGCGTGTCAAAGAGCAATCCTAAAGGTGGAGGAAAGCAGTAAATAAAAAATTAGTAATTGTCATAAAACAATAAAATTTTATGGTGTATTAGTGGGATCTGATAGAACATAAGTGAGTATCTGCCAAAAAGAAAAATTTTCTATTGGTCGCCGACTTTACTATTTGAAGTGGCTGAGACAAACAGAAGACACAAAGGGGAAGAATGGGTGGGGGGGAATTGGGAAAAAACAGGTGAACTCGGCAAGAGGTAAAATAAAAACCTGCTGAGGGATGGACTATGGCCTAATTAAATGATTGAGAATAGCCGAATTGAATCCGTCAGTTCAGGTAAAAATTGTAAAATCCCTCAAGACTCCCATTGCCAGCAATGGCGAGTAGCTAATCCCGAGTAGGACGGACAGGGGTAACAGACAAGACAGGACAGTACATGAGACAAGACAAAAACCAGGCAAGCATAAAATATAAACGTAACCGGAACAGACTGTGAAATGACTTTAAAACAAAGGGCCTTCACGCCTAGGTCGAATGTAACCTTTATAACTATCCGATTTCCAACGTCCTAGGGCCTTAATTTCTGATGCTGAGAAACCCGCAGCTGCCGCCGAAGTTGCGGCTCCGATCAGAAACGAGTGTGTACCAAAATCTTGAGGCGGGAGGCCTAAAACTGATACACACCTCTTCAAAAACCAACCAAACTGGTATTTGGTAAGCGGAGTCCTGTCCATATACATGAGTCATGAACCAGGAACATCCGGCCGCAATAACTCATACCGCATAGCTAGTGCCACGGGGCAGATCTGTTCGTACCTAGATGGACCCAACGAGATCCACCTTCCCCTACCAGTCTGGTCGGTCCCTGACCGCCGAATCCTACAGAGAACAGACCTCTCACTGACCAGGATATCCGAGAGGAGCATGGCGGCATCAACCCATTTGGATGATGCCACCAGCTCCGATACCCTCAAGGTGCCGTGAAAAGCCCCTGAAAACACCACTTGAATCAGGACCGCCTCATACGCAGTAAGAGCCACTCCGAGAACCGCCCCTAATACTGCCGGAAGCAGATGAGCGTCCACAGGTCTCCTACGGTCAGCTACTGGCCGGGAGACCCGTGCCCAACACTTTAAAGCCTTCACAATCAGAAAACTTTTAGTAAAGTCAGGTTGGCCCTTCAATTTACAATAAAATGCAATGCCCCCCAAAGAGCGCGCAACAGAAGCCCTGGATCTGCCAGCCAAATGGAGACTCCAAATAAAAGAAAGCATCGAACGATGCTGACTCTTACCTGCCTGTTTGCTGCTACGGGAATAATCTTCCCATTCATTCCATGCCTGCCGATATGCTCGCAACGTGGAGGGGGCTAAAGACTGTTCTGCTAAGCCCTCCATGCCGGCTCGATCACCTGCCAAACATAAGAGGAATCTGGAACAAAGAGGCTTTGGCCCACACTTTTATCCCACTATATAATGTTCCTGTTACAAACCCGCCCCTGCTTGCCATAGGCTAACTCCCACAAGTAATTTGCATACATGCCTGCCCCCATCCTAGAGGTTTAAAACACCTCTTTTCTTATGCAATCTTTCGGTTTCTCAAAACACGATACAGTCTATAAGCAGGTGTACATACAATTCTGCATTAGGCCCACATATACCATGTGCAGTGTGTAAGACACCATACAGTCTGTAAGCAGGTGTACATATAATTCTGCATCAGGCCCACATATACGATGTGCAGTGTGTAAAACATGATACCATCTGTAAGTAGGTTTAAATATAATTCTGCATCAGGCCCACATATACCATGTGCAGTGTGTAAGACACGATATAGTCTGTAAGTAGGTGTACATATAATTCTGCATCAGACCCACATATACCATGTGCAGTGTGTAAAACACGATTCAGTCTGTAAGCAGGTGTACATATAATTCTGCATCAGGCCCACATAACCATGTGCAGTGTGTAAGACACGATACAGTCTGTAAGCAGGTGTACATTTAATTCTGCATCAGGCCCACATATACCATATGCAGTGTGTAAGACACGATACAGTCTGTAAGCAGGTGTACATATAATTCTGCATCAGGCCCACATATACCATGTGCAGTGTGTAAGACACGATACAGTCTGTAAGCAGCTGTACATATAATTCTGCATCAGGCCCACATATACCATGTGCAGTGTGTAAAACACGATACAGTCTGTAAGCAGCTGTACATATAATTCAGCATCAGGCCCACATATACCATGTGCAGTGTGTAAGACACGATACAGTATATAAGTAGGTGTACATATAATTCTGCATCAGGCCCACATATACCATGTGCAGTGTGTAAGACACAATACAGTCTGTAAGCAGGTGTACATATAATTCTGCATCACGCCCACATATACCATGTGCAGTGTGTAAGACACGATACAGTCTGTAAGCAGGTGTACATATAATTCTGCATCAGGCCCACATATACCATGTGCAGTGTATAAGACACAATACAGTCTGTAAGCACGGTACATATAATTCTGCATCAGGCCCACATATACTATGTGCAGTGAGTAAGATATGATACAGTCTGTAAGTAGGTGTACATATAATTCTGCATCAGGCCCACATATACCATGTGCAGTGTGTAAGACACGATACAGTCTGTAAGCAGGTGTACATATAATTCTGCATCACGCCCACATATACCATGTGAAGTGTGTAAGACACGATACAGTCTGTAAGTAGGTGTACATATAATTCTGCATCAGGCCCACATATACCACGTGCAGTGTGTAAAACACGATACAGTCTATAAGCAGGTGTACATACAATTCTGCATTAGGCCCACATATACCATGTGCAGTTTGTAAGACACCATACAGTCTGTAAGCAGGTGTACATATAATTCTGCATCAGGCCCACATATACGATGTGCAGTGTGTAAAACATGATACCATCTGTAAGTAGGTTTAAATATAATTCTGCATCTGGCCCACATAATCCATGTGCAGTGTGTAAGACACGATATAGTCTGTAAGTAGGTGTACATATAATTCTGCATGAGCCCCACATATACCATGTGCAGTGTGTAAAACACAATATAGTCTGTAAGTAGGTGTACATATAATTCTGCATCAGGCCCACATATACCATGTGCAGTGTGTAAAACATGATACAGTCTGTAAGTAGGTGTACATATAATTCTGCATCAGGCCCACATATACCATGTGCAGTGTGTAAGACACGATACAGTTTGTAAGCAGGTGTAAATATAATTCTGCATCAGACCCACATATACCATGTGCAGTGTGTAAGACACAATACAATCTGTAAGCAGGTGTACATATAATTCTGCATCAGGCCCACATAACCATGTGCAGTGTGTAAGACACGATACAGTCTGTAAGCAGGTGTACATTTAATTCTGCATCAGGCCCACATATACCATATGCAGTGTGTAAGACACGATACAGTCTGTAAGCAGGTGTACATATAATTCTGCATCAGGCCCACATATACCATGTGCAGTGTGTAAGACACGATACAGTCTGTAAGCAGGTGTACATATAATTCTGCATCAGGCCAACATATGACATGTGCAGTGTGTAAGACACTATACAATCTGCAAGCAGGTGTACATATAATTCTGCATCAGGCCCACATATACCATGTGCAGTGTGTAAAACACGATACAGTCTGTAAGCAGGTGTACATATAATTCTGCATCAGGCCAACATATGACATGTGCAGTGTGTAAGACACTATACAATCTGCAAGCAGGTGTACATATAATTCTGCATCAGGCCCACATATACCATGTGCAGTGTGTAAAACATGATACAGTCTGTAAGTAGGTGTACATATAATTCTGCATCAGGCCCACATATACCATATGCAGTGTGTAAGACACGATACAGTCTGTAAGCAGGTGTACATATAATTCTGTATCAGGCCCACATATACCATGTGCAGTGTGTAAGACACGATACAGTCTGTAAGCAGCTGTACATATAATTCTGCATCAGGCCCACATATACCATGTGCAGTGTGTAAATAAAACATGATACAGTCTGTAAGCAGCTGTACATATAATTCAGCATCAGGCCCACATATACCATGTGCAGTTTGTAAGACACGATGCAGTCTATAAGCAGGTGTACATATAATTCTGCATCAGGCCCACATATACCATGTGCAGTGTGTAAGACACGATGCAGTCTATAAGCAGGTGTACATATAATTCTGCATCAGGCCCACATATACGATGTGCAGTGTGTAAAACATGATACCATCTGTTAGTAGGTTTAAATATAATTCTGCATCAGGCCCACATATACCATGTGCAGTGTGTAAGACACGATATAGTCTGTAAGTAGGTGTACATATAATTCTGCATGAGCCCCACATATACCATGTGCAGTGTGTAAAACACAATATAGTCTGTAAGTAGGTGTACATATAATTCTGCATCAGGCCCACATATACCATGTGCAGTGTGTAAAACATGATACAGTCTGTAAGTAGGTATACATATAATTCTGCATCAGGCCCACATATACCATGTGCAGTGTGTAAGACACGATACAGTCTGTAAGCAGGTGTACATATAATTCTGCATCAGGCCCACATAACCATGTGCAGTGTGTAAGACACGATACAGTCTGTAAGCAGGTGTACATTTAATTCTGCATCAGGCACACATATACCATATGCAGTGTGTAAGACACGATACAGTCTGTAAGCAGGTGTACATATAATTCTGCATCAGGCCCACATATACCATGTGCAGTGTGTAAGACACGATACAGTCTGTAAGCAGCTGTACATATAATTCTGCATCAGGCCCACATATACCATGTGCAGTGTGTAAAACACGATACAGTCTGTAAGCAGCTGTACATATAATTCAGCATCAGGCCCACATATACCATGTGCAGTGTGTAAGATAGATACAGTCTATAAGCAGGTGTACATATAATTCTGCATCAGGCCCACATATACCATGTGCAGTGAGTAAGATATGATACAGTCTGTAAGTAGGTGTACATATAATTCTGCATCAGGCCCACATATACCATGTGCAGTGTGTAAGACACGATACAGTCTGTAAGCAGGTGTACATATAATTCTGCATCACGCCCACATATACCATGTGCAGTGTGTAAGACACGATACAGTCTGTAAGCAGGTGTACATATAATTCTGCATTAGGCCCACATATACCATTTCCATTGTGTAAGACACCATACAGTCTGTAAGCAGGTGTACATATAATTCTGCATCAGGCCCACATATACGATGTGCAGTGTGTAAAACATGATACCATCTGTAAGTATGTTTAAATATAATTCTGCATCTGGCCCACATAATCCATGTGCAGTGTGTAAGACACGATATAGTCTGTAAGTAGGTGTACATATAATTCTGCATGAGCCCCACATATACCATGTGCAGTGTGTAAAACACAATATAGTCTGTAAGTAGGTGTACATATAATTCTGCATCAGGCCCACATATACCATGTGCATTGTGTAAAACATGATACAGTCTGTAAGTAGGTGTACATATAATTCTGCATCAGGCCCACATATACCATGTGCAGTGTGTAAGACACCATACAGTTTGTAAGCAGGTGTACATATAATTCTGCATCAGACCCACATATACCATGTGCAGTGTGTAAGACACAATACAATCTGTAAGCAGGTGTACATATAATTCTGCATCAGGCCCACATAACCATGTGCAGTGTGTAAGACACAATACAATCTGTAAGCAGGTGTACATATAATTCTGCATCAGGCCCACATATACCATGTGCAGTGTGTAAGACACGATACAGTCTGTAAGCAGGTGTACATATAATTCTGCATCAGGCCCACATAACCATGTGCAGTGTGCAAGACACGATACAGTCTGTAAGCAGGTGTACATTTAATTCTGCATCAGGCCCACATATACCATATGCAGTGTGTAAGACACGATACAGTCTGTAAGCAGGTGTACATATAATTCTGCATCAGGCCCACATATACCATGTGCAGTGTGTAAGACACGATACAGTCTGTAAGCAGCTGTACATATAATTCTGCATCAGGCCCACATATACCATGTGCAGTGTGTAAAACACGATACAGTCTGTAAGCAGCTGTACATATAATTCAGCATCAGGTCCACATATACCATGTGCAGTGTGTAAGACACGATGCAGTCTATAAGCAGGTGTACATATAATTCTGCATCAGGCCCACATATACCATGTGCAGTGTGTAAGACACGATACATTATGTAAGCAGGTGTACATATAATTCTGCATCAGGCCCACATAAACCATGTGCAGTGTGTAAGACACGATACAGTCTGTAAGCACGGTACATATAATTCTGCATCAGGCCCACATATACTATGTGCAGTGAGTAAGATGTGATACAGTCTGTAAGTAGGTGTACATATAATTCTGCATCAGGCCCACATATACCATGTGCAGTGTGTAAGACACGATACAGTCTGTAAGCAGGTGTACATATAATTCTGCATCACACCCACATATACCATGTGCAGTGTGTAAGACACGATACAGTCTGTAAGCAGGTGTACATATAATTCTGCATCAGGCCCACATATACCATGTGCAGTGTATAAGACACAATACAGTCTGTAAGCACGGGACATATAATTCTGCATCAGGCCCACATATACTATGTGCAGTGAGTAAGATATGATACAGTCTGTAAGTAGGTGTACAAATAATTCTGCATCAGGCCCACATATACCATGTGCAGTGTGTAAGACACGATACAGTCTGTAAGCAGGTGTACATATAATTCTGCATCACGCCCACATATACCATGTGCAGTGTGTAAGACACTATACAGTCTGTAAGTAGGTGTACATATAATTCTGCATCAGGCCCACATATACCATGTGCAGTGTGTAAGACACGATACAGTCTGTAAGCAGGTGTATATATAATTCTGCATCAGGCCCACATATACCACGTGCAGTGTGTAAAACACGATACAGTCTATAAGCAGGTGTACATACAATTCTGCATTAGGCCCACATATACCATGTGCAGTGTGTAAGACACCATACAGTCTGTAAGCAGGTGTACATATAATTCTGCATCAGGCCCACATATACGATGTGCAGTGTGTAAAACATGATACCATCTGTAAGTAGGTTTAAATATAATTCTGCATCTGGCCCACATATACCATGTGCAGTGTGTAAGACACGATATAGTCTGTAAGTAGGTGTACATATAATTCTGCATGAGCCCCACATATACCATGTGCAGTGTGTAAAACACAATATAGTCTGTAAGTAGGTGTACATATAATTCTGCATCAGGCCCACATATACCATGTGCAGTGTGTAAAACATGATACAGTCTGTAAGTAGGTGTACATATAATTCTGCATCAGGCCCACATATACCATGTGCAGTGTGTAAGACACGATACAGTTTGTAAGCAGGTGTACATATAATTCTGCATCAGGCCCACATATACCATGTGCAGTGTGTAAAACACGATACAGTCTGTAAGCAGGTGTACATATAATTCAGCATCAGGCTCACATATACCATGTGCAGTGTATAAGACACAATACAATCTGTAAGCACGGTACATATAATTCTGCATCAGGCCCACATATACCATGTGCAGTGTGTAAGATACGATACAATCTGTAAGTAGGTGTACATATAATTCTGCATCAGGCCCGCATTTACCATGTGCAGTGTGTAAGACACGATACAGTATGTAAGCAGGTGTACATATAATTCTGCATCAGGCCCACATATACCATGTGCAGTGTGTAAGGCACGATACAGTCTGTAAGTAGGTGTACATATAATTCTGCATCAGGCCCACATATAACATGTGCAGTGTGTAAGACACAATACAATCTGTAAGCACGGTACATATAATTCTGCATCAGGCCCACATATACCATGTGTAGTGTGTAAGACACGATACAGTCTGTAAGCAGGTGTACATATAATTCTGCATCAGGCCCACATATACCATGTGCAGTGTGTAAGACACAATACAGTCTGTAAGCAGGTGTACATATAATTCTGCATCAGGCCCACATATACCATGTGCAGTGTGTAAGACACGATACAGTCTGTAAGCACGTGTGTATATAATTCTGCATCAGGCCCACATATACCATGTGCAGTGTGTAAATCATGATACAGTCTGTAAGCACGGTACATATAATTCTGCATCAAGCCCACATATACCATGTGTAGTGTGTAAGACACGATACAGTCTGTAAGCAGGTGTACATATAATTCTGCATCAGGCCCACATATACCATGTGCAGTGTGTAAAACACGATACAGTCTGTAAGCAGCTGTACATATAATTCAGCATCAGGCCCACATATACCATGTGCAGTGTGTAAGACATGATACAGTCTATAAGCAGGTGTACATATAATTCTGCATCAGGCCCACATATACCATGTGCAGTGTATAAGACACAATACAGTCTGTAAGCACGGTACATATAATTCTGCATCAGGCCCACATATACTATGTGCAGTGAGTAAGATATGATACAGTCTGTAAGTAGGTGTACATATAATTCTGCATCAGGCCCACATATACCATGTGCAGTGTGTAAGACACGATACAGTCTGTAAGAAGGGGTACATATAATTCTGCATCACACCCACATATACCATGTGCAGTGTGTAAGACACGATACAGTCTGTAAGTAGGTGTACATATAATTCTGCATCAGGCCCACATATACCATGTGCAGTGTGTAAGACACGATACAGTCTGTAAGCAGGTGTATATATAATTCTGCATCAGGCCCACATATACCACGTGCAGTGTGTAAAACACGATACAGTCTTTAAGCAGGTGTACATACAATTCTGCATTAGGCCCACATATACCATGTGCAGTGTGTAAGACACCATACAGTCTGTAAGCAGGTGTACATATAATTCTGCATCAGGCCCACATATACGATGTGCAGTGTGTAAAACATGATACCATCTGTAAGTAGGTTTAAATATAATTCTGCATCAGGCCCACATATACCATGTGCAGTGTGTAAGACACGATACAGTCTGTAAGCAGGTGTACATATAATTCTGCATCAGGCCCACATATACAATGTGCAGTGTGTAAGACACGATACAGTCTGTAAGCACATGTATATATAATTCTGCATCAGGCCCACATATACCATGTGCAGTGTGTAAGACACGATACAGTCTGTAAGCAGGTGTATATATAATTCTGCATCACTCCCACATATACCACGTGCAGTGTGTAAAACACGATACAGTCTTTAAGCAGGTGTACATACAATTCTGCATTAGGCCCACATATACCATGTGCAGTGTGTAAGACACCATACAGTCTGTAAGCAGGTGTACATATAATTCTGCATCAGGCCCACATATACCATGTGCAGTGTGTAAAACATGATACCATCTGTAAGTAGGTTTAAATATAATGCTGCATCAGGCCCACATATACCATGTGCAGTGTGTAAGACACGATACAGTCTGTAAGTAGGTGTACATATAATTCTGCATCAGGCCCACATATACCATGTGCAGTGTGTAAGACACGATACAGTCTATAAGCAGGTGTACATATAATTCTGCATCAGGCCCACATATACCATGTGCAGTGTGTAAGACACGATACATTATGTAAGCAGGTGTACATATAATTCTGCATCAGGCCCACATAAACCATGTGCAGTGTGTAAGACACGATACAGTCTGTAAGCACGGTACATATAATTCTGCATCAGGCCCACATATACTATGTGCAGTGAGTAAGATATGATACAGTCTGTAAGTAGGTGTACATATAATTCTGCATCACGCCCACATATACCATGTGCAGTGTGTAAGACACGATACAGTCTGTAAGCAGGTGTACATATAATTCTGCATCAGGCCCACATATACCATGTGCAGTGTATAAGACACAATACAGTCTGTAAGCACGGTACATATAATTCTGCATCAGGCCCACATAAACTATGTGCAGTGAGTAAGATATGATACAGTCTGTAAGTAGGTGTACATATAATTCTGCATCACGCCCACATATACCATGTGCAGTGTGTAAGACACGATACAGTCTGTAAGCAGGTGTACATATAATTCTGCATCACGCCCACATATACCATGTGCAGTGTGTAAGACACGATACAGTCTGTAAGTAGGTGTACATATAATTCTGGATCAGGCCCACATATACCATGTGCAGTGTGTAAGACACGATACAGTCAGTAAGCAGGTGTATATATAATTCTGCATCAGGCCCACATATACCACGTGCAGTGTGTAAAACACGATACAGTCTATAAGCAGGTGTACATACAATTCTGCATTAGGCCCACATATACCATGTGCAGTGTGTAAGACACCATACAGTTTGTAAGCAGGTGTACATATAATTCTGCATCAGGCCCACATATACGATGTGCAGTGTGTAAAACATGATACCATCTGTAAGTAGGTTTAAATATAATTCTGCATCTGGCCCACATATACCATGTGCAGTGTGTAAGACACGATATAGTCTGTAAGTAGGTGTACATATAATTCTGCATGAGCCCCACATATACCATGTGCAGTGTGTAAAACGCAATATAGTCTGTAAGTAGGTGTACATATAATTCTGCATCAGGCCCACATATACCATGTGCAGTGTGTAAAACATGATACAGTCTGTAAGTAGGTGTACATATAATTCTGCATCAGGCCCACATATACCATGTGCAGTGTGTAAGACACGATACAGTTTGTAAGCAGGTGTACATATAATTCTGCATCAGGCCCACATATACCATGTGCAGTGTGTAAAACACGATACAGTCTGTAAGCAGGTGTACATATAATTCAGCATCAGGCTCACATATACCATGTGCAGTGTATAAGACACAATACAATCTGTAAGCACGGTACATATAATTCTGCATCAGGCCCACATATACCATGTGCAGTGTGTAAGATACGATACAATCTGTAAGTAGGTGTACATATAATTCTGCATCAGGCCCGCATTTACCATGTGCAGTGTGTAAGACACGATACAGTATGTAAGCAGGTGTACATATAATTCTGCATCAGGCCCACATATACCATGTGCAGTGTGTAAGGCACGATACAGTCTGTAAGTAGGTGTACATATAATTCTGCATCAGGCCCACATATAACATGTGCAGTGTGTAAGACACAATACAATCTGTAAGCACGGTACATATAATTCTGCATCAGGCCCACATATACCATGTGTAGTGTGTAAGACACGATACAGTCTGTAAGCAGGTGTACATATAATTCTGCATCAGGCCCACATATACCATGTGCAGTGTGTAAGACACAATACAGTCTGTAAGCAGGTGTACATATAATTCTGCATCAGGCCCACATATACCATGTGCAGTGTGTAAATCATGATACAGTCTGTAAGCACGGTACATATAATTCTGCATCAAGCCCACATATACCATGTGTAGTGTGTAAGACACGATACAGTCTGTAAGCAGGTGTACATATAATTCTGCATCAGGCCCACATATACCATGTGCAGTGTGTAAAACACGATACAGTCTGTAAGCAGCTGTACATATAATTCAGCATCAGGCCCACATATACCATGTGCAGTGTGTAAGACATGATACAGTCTATAAGCAGGTGTACATATAATTCTGCATCAGGCCCACATATACCATGTGCAGTGTATAAGACACAATACAGTCTGTAAGCACGGTACATATAATTCTGCATCAGGCCCACATATACTATGTGCAGTGAGTAAGATATGATACAGTCTGTAAGTAGGTGTACATATAATTCTGCATCAGGCCCACATATACCATGTGCAGTGTGTAAGACACGATACAGTCTGTAAGAAGGGGTACATATAATTCTGCATCACACCCACATATACCATGTGCAGTGTGTAAGACACGATACAGTCTGTAAGTAGGTGTACATATAATTCTGCATCAGGCCCACATATACCATGTGCAGTGTGTAAGACACGATACAGTCTGTAAGCAGGTGTATATATAATTCTGCATCAGGCCCACATATACCACGTGCAGTGTGTAAAACACGATACAGTCTTTAAGCAGGTGTACATACAATTCTGCATTAGGCCCACATATACCATGTGCAGTGTGTAAGACACCATACAGTCTGTAAGCAGGTGTACATATAATTCTGCATCAGGCCCACATATACGATGTGCAGTGTGTAAAACATGATACCATCTGTAAGTAGGTTTAAATATAATTCTGCATCAGGCCCACATATACCATGTGCAGTGTGTAAGACACGATACAGTCTGTAAGCAGGTGTACATATAATTCTGCATCAGGCCCACATATACAATGTGCAGTGTGTAAGACACGATACAGTCTGTAAGCACATGTATATATAATTCTGCATCAGGCCCACATATACCATGTGCAGTGTGTAAGACACGATACAGCCTGTAAGCAGGTGTATATATAATTCTGCATCACTCCCACATATACCACGTGCAGTGTGTAAAACACGATACAGTCTTTAAGCAGGTGTACATACAATTCTGCATTAGGCCCACATATACCATGTGCAGTGTGTAAGACACCATACAGTCTGTAAGCAGGTGTACATATAATTCTGCATCAGGCCCACATATACCATGTGCAGTGTGTAAAACATGATACCATCTGTAAGTAGGTTTAAATATAATGCTGCATCAGGCCCACATATACCATGTGCAGTGTGTAAGACACGATACAGTCTGTAAGTAGGTGTACATATAATTCTGCATCAGGCCCACATATACCATGTGCAGTGTGTAAGACACGATACAGTCTATAAGCAGGTGTACATATAATTCTGCATCAGGCCCACATATACCATGTGCAGTGTGTAAGACACGATACATTATGTAAGCAGGTGTACATATAATTCTGCATCACGCCCACATATACCATGTGCAGTGTGTAAGACACGATACAGTCTGTAAGCAGGTGTACATATAATTCTGCATCAGGCCCACATATACCATGTGCAGTGTATAAGACACAATACAGTCTGTAAGCACGGTACATATAATTCTGCATCAGGCCCACATAAACTATGTGCAGTGAGTAAGATATGATACAGTCTGTAAGTAGGTGTACATATAATTCTGCATCACGCCCACATATACCATGTGCAGTGTGTAAGACACGATACAGTCTGTAAGCAGGTGTACATATAATTCTGCATCACGCCCACATATACCATGTGCAGTGTGTAAGACACGATACAGTCTGTAAGTAGGTGTACATATAATTCTGGATCAGGCCCACATATACCATGTGCAGTGTGTAAGACACGATACAGTCAGTAAGCAGGTGTATATATAATTCTGCATCAGGCCCACATATACCACGTGCAGTGTGTAAAACACGATACAGTCTATAAGCAGGTGTACATACAATTCTGCATTAGGCCCACATATACCATGTGCAGTGTGTAAGACACCATACAGTTTGTAAGCAGGTGTACATATAATTCTGCATCAGGCCCACATATACGATGTGCAGTGTGTAAAACATGATACCATCTGTAAGTAGGTTTAAATATAATTCTGCATCAGGCCCACATATACCATGTGCAGTGTGTAAGACACGATATAGTCTGTAAGTAGGTGTACATATAATTCTGCATGAGCCCCACATATACCATGTGCAGTGTGTAAAACACAATATAGTCTGTAAGTAGGTGTACATATAATTCTGCATCAGGCCCACATATACCATGTGCAGTGTGTAAAACATGATACAGTCTGTAAGTAGGTGTACATATAATTCTGCATCAGGCCCACATATACCATGTGCAGTGTGTAAGACACGATACAGTTTGTAAGCAGGTGTACATATAATTCTGCATCAGACCCACATATACCATGTGCAGTGTGTAAGACACAATACAATCTGTAAGCAGGTGTACATATAATTTTGCATCAGGCCCACATAACCATGTGCAGTGTGTAAGACACGATACAGTCTGTAAGCAGGTGTACATATAATTCTGCATCACGCCCACATATACCATGTGCAGTGTGTAAGACACGATACAGTCTGTAAGCAGTTGTATATATAATTCTGCATCAGGCCCACATATACCACGTGCAGTGTGTAAAACACGATACAGTCTATAAGCAGGTGTACATACAATTCTGCATTAGGCCCACATATACCATTTCCATTGTGTAAGACACCATACAGTCTGTAAGCAGGTGTACATATAATTCTGCATCAGGCCCACATATACGATGTGCAGTGTGTAAAACATGATACCATCTGTAAGTATGTTTAAATATAATTCTGCATCTGGCCCACATAATCCATGTGCAGTGTGTAAGACACGATATAGTCTGTAAGTAGGTGTACATATAATTCTGCATGAGCCCCACATATACCATGTGCAGTGTGTAAAACACAATATAGTCTGTAAGTAGGTGTACATATAATTCTGCATCAGGCCCACATATACCATGTGCAGTGTGTAAAACATGATACAGTCTGTAAGTAGGTGTACATATAATTCTGCATCAGGCCCACATATACCATGTGCAGTGTGTAAGACACGATACAGTTTGTAAGCAGGTGTACATATAATTCTGCATCAGACCCACATATACCATGTGCAGTGTGTAAGACACAATACAATCTGTAAGCAGGAGTACATATAATTCTGCATCAGGCCCACATAACCATGTGCAGTGTGTAAGACACCATACAGTCTGTAAGCAGGTGTACATATAATTCTGCATCAGGCCAACATATGACATGTGCAGTGTGTAAGACACTATACAATCTGCAAGCAGGTGTACATATAATTCTGCATCAGGCCCACATAACCATGTGCAGTGTGTAAGACACGATACAGTCTGTAAGCAGGTGTACATATAATTCTGCATCAGGCCAACATATGACATGTGCAGTGTGTAAGACACTATACAATCTGTAAGCAGGTGTACATATAATTCTGCATCAGGCCAACATATGACAAGTGCAGTGTGTAAGACACTATACAATCTGCAAGCAGGTGTACATATAATTCTGCATCAGGCCCACATATACCATGTGCAGTGTGTAAAACATGATACACTCTGTAAGTAGGTGTACATATAATTCTGCATCAGGCCCACATATACCATGTGCAGTGTGTAAGACACGATACAGTTTGTAAGCAGGTGTACATATAATTCTGCATCAGACCCACATATACCATGTGCAGTGTGTAAGACACGATACAGTCTGTAAGCAGGTGTGCATATAATTCTGCATCAGGCCCACATAACCATGTGCAGTGTGCAAGACACGATACAGTCTGTAAGCAGGTGTACATTTAATTCTGCATCAGGCCCACATATACCATATGCAGTGTGTAAGACACAATACAGTCTGTAAGCAGGTGTACATATAATTCTGCATCAGGCCCACATATACCATGTGCAGTGTGTAAGACAGAATACAGTCTGTAAGCAGCTGTACATATAATTCTGCATCAGGCCCACATATACCATGTGCAGTGTGTAAAACACGATACAGTCTGTAAGCAGCTGTACATATAATTCAGCATCAGGCCCACATATACCATGTGCAGTGTGTAAGACACGATGCAGTCTATAAGCAGGTGTACATATAATTCTGCATCAGGCCCACATATACCATGTGCAGTGTGTAAGACACGATACATTATGTAAGCAGGTGTACATATAATTCTGCATCAGGCCCACATAAACCATGTGCAGTGTGTAAGACACGATACAGTCTGTAAGCACGGTACATATAATTCTGCATCAGGCCCACATATACTGTGTGCAGTGAGTAAGATGTGATACAGTCTGTAAGTAGGTGTACATATAATTCTGCATCAGGCCCACATATACCATGTGCAGTGTGTAAGACACGATACAGTCTGTAAGCAGGTGTACATATAATTCTGCATCACACCCACATATACCATGTGCAGTGTGTAAGACACGATACAGTCTGTAAGCAGGTGTACATATAATTCTGCATCAGGCCCACATATACCATGTGCAGTGTATAAGACACAATACAGTCTGTAAGCATGGTACATATAATTCTGCATCAGGCCCACATATACTATGTGCAGTGAGTAAGATATGATACAGTCTGTAAGTAGGTGTACAAATAATTCTGCATCAGGCCCACATATACCATGTGCAGTGTGTAAGACACGATACAGTCTGTAAGCAGGTGTACATATAATTCTGCATCACGCCCACATATACCATGTGCAGTGTGTAAGACACTATACAGTCTGTAAGCAGGTGTACATATAATTCTGCATCAGGCCCACATATACCATGTGCAGTGTGTAAGACACGATACAGTCTGTAAGCAGGTGTATATATAATTCTGCATCAGGCCCACATATACCACGTGCAGTGTGTAAAACACGATACAGTCTATAAGCAGGTGTACATACAATTCTGCATTAGGCCCACATATACCATGTGCAGTGTGTAAGACACCATACAGTCTGTAAGCAGGTGTACATATAATTCTGCATCAGACCCACATATACGATGTGCAGTGTGTAAAACATGATACCATCTGTAAGTAGGTTTAAATATAATTCTGCATCTGGCCCACATATACCATGTGCAGTGTGTAAGACACGATATAGTCTGTAAGTAGGTGTACATATAATTCTGCATCAGGTCCACATATACCATGTGCAGTGTGTAAAACATGATACAGTCTGTAAGTAGGTGTACATATAATTCTGCATCAGGCCCACATATACCATGTGCAGTGTGTAAGACACGATACAGTTTGTAATCAGGTGTACATATAATTCTGCATCAGACCCACATATACCATGTGCAGTGTGTAAGACACAATACAATCTGTAAGCAGGTGTACATATAATTCTGCATCAGGCCCACATAACTATGTGCAGTGTGTAAGACACGATACAGTCTGTAAGCAGATGTACATTTAATTCTGCATCAGGCCCACATATACCATATGCAGTGTGTAAGACACGATACAGTCTGTAAGCAGGTGTACATATAATTCTGCATCAGGCCCACATATACCATGTGCAGTGTGTAAGACACGTTACAGTCTGTAAGCAGGTGTACATATAATTCTGCATCAGGCCAACATATGACATGTGCAGTGTGTAAGACACTATACATTCTGCAAGCAGGTGTACATATAAATCTGCATCAGGCCCACATATACCATGTGCAGTGTGTAAAACACGATACAGTCTGTAAGCAGGTGTACATATAATTCAGCATCAGGCTCACATATACCATGTGCAGTGTATAAGACACAATACAATCTGTAAGCACGGTACATATAATTCTGCATCAGGCCCACATATACCATGTGCAGTGTGTAAGATACGATACAATCTGTAAGTAGGTGTACATATAATTCTGCATCAGGCCCGCATTTACCATGTGCAGTGTGTAAGACACGATACAGTATGTAAGCAGGTGTACATATAATTCTGCATCAGGCCCACGTATACCATGTGCAGTGTGTAAGGCACGATACAGTCTGTAAGTAGGTGTACATATAATTCTGCATCAGGCCCACATATACCATGTGCAGTGTGTAAGACACAATACAATCTGTAAGCACGGTACATATAATTCTGCATCAGGCCCACATATACCATGTGTAGTGTGTAAGACACGATACAGTCTGTAAGCAGGTGTACATATAATTCTGCATCAGGCCCACATATACCATGTGCAGTGTGTAGGACACAATACAGTCTGTAAGCAGGTGTACATATAATTCTGCATCAGGCCCACATATACCATGTGCAGTGTGTAAGACACGATACAGTCTGTAAGCACGTGTGTATATAATTCTGCATCAGGCCCACATATACCATGTGCAGTGTGTAAATCATGATACAGTCTGCAAGCACGGTACATATAATTCTGCATCAGGCCCACATATACCATGTGTAGTGTGTAAGACACGATACAGTCTGTAAGCAGGTGTACATATAATTCTGCATCAGGCCCACATATACCATGTGCAGTGTGTAAAACACGATACAGTCTGTAAGCAGCTGTACATATAATTCAGCATCAGGCCCACATATACCATGTGCAGTGTGTAAGACATGATACAGTCTATAAGCAGGTGTACATATAATTCTGCATCAGGCCCACATATACCATGTGCAGTGTATAAGACACGATACAGTCTGTAAGCACGGTACATATAATTCTGCATCAGGCCCACATATACTATGTGCAGTGAGTAAGATATGATACAGTCTGTAAGTAGGTGTACATATAATTCTGCATCAGGCCCACATATACCATGTGCAGTGTGTAAGACACGATACAGTCTGTAAGAAGGGGTACATATAATTCTGCATCACACCCACATATACCATGTGCAGTGTGTAAGACACAATACAGTCTGTAAGTAGGTGTACATATAATTCTGCATCAGGCCCACATATACCATGTGCAGTGTGTAAGACACGATACAGTCTGTAAGCAGGTGTATATATAATTCTGCATCAGGCCCACATATACCACGTGCAGTGTGTAAAACACGATACAGTCTTTAAGCAGGTGTACATACAATTCTGCATTAGGCCCACATATACCATGTGCAGTGTGTAAGACACCATACAGTCTGTAAGCAGGTGTACATATAATTCTGCATCAGGCCCACATATATATGTGCAGTGTGTAAAACATGATACCATCTGTAAGTAGGTTTAAATATAATTCTGCATCAGGCCCACATATACCATGTGCAGTGTGTAAGACACGATACAGTCTGTAAGCAGGTGTACATATAATTCTGCATCAGGCCCACATATACAATGTGCAGTGTGTAAGACACGATACAGTCTGTAAGCACATGTATATATAATTCTGCATCAGGCCCACATATACCATGTGCAGTGTGTAAGACACGATACAGTCTGTAAGCAGGTGTATATATAATTCTGCATCAGGCCCACATATACCACGTGCAGTGTGTAAAACACGATACAGTCTTTAAGCAGGTGTACATACAATTCTGCATTAGGCCCACATATACCATGTGCAGTGTGTAAGACACCATACAGTCTGTAAGCAGGTGTACATATAATTCTGCATCAGGCCCACATATACCATGTGCAGTGTGTAAAACAAGATACCATCTATAAGTAGGTTTAAATATAATTCTGCATCAGGCCCACATATACCATGTGCAGTGTGTAAGACACGATACAGTCTGTAAGCAGGTGTACATATAATTCTGCATCAGGCCCACATATACAATGTGCAGTGTGTAAGACACGATACAGTCTGTAAGCACATGTATATATAATTCTGCATCAGGCCCACATACACCATGTGCAGTGTGTAAATCATGATACAGTCTGTAAGCACGGTACATATAATTCTGCATCAGGCCCACATATACCATGTGTAGTGTGTAAGACACGATACAGTCTGTAAGCAGGTGTACATATAATTCTGCATCAGGCCCACATATACCATGTGCAGTGTGTAAGACACGATACAGTCTGTAAGCAGGTGTACATATAATTCTGCATCAGGCCCACATATACCATGTGCAGTGTGTAAAACACGATACAGTCTGTAAGCAGCTGTACATATAATTCAGCATCTTGCCCACATATACCATGTGCAGTGTGTAAGACACGATACAGTCTATAAGCAGGTGTACATATAATTCTGCATCAGGCCCACATATACCATGTGCAGTGTGTAAGACACGATACATTATGTAAGCAGGTGTACATATAATTCTGCATCAGGCCCACATATACTATGTGCAGTGAGTAAGATATGATACAGTCTGTAAGTAGGTGTACATATAATTCTGCATCACGCCCACATATACCATGTGCAGTGTGTAAGACACGATACAGTCTGTAAGCAGGTGTACATATAATTCTGCATTTGGCCCACATATACCATGTGCAGTGTATAAGACACAATACAGTCTGTAAGCACGGTACATATAATTCTGCATCAGGCCCACATATACTATGTGCAGTGAGTAAGATATGATACAGTCTGTAAGTAGGTGTACATATAATTCTGCATCAGGCCCACATATACCATGTGCAGTGTGTAAGACACGATACAGTCTGTAAGCAGGTGTACATATAATTCTGCATCACGCCCACATATACCATGTGCAGTGTGTAAGACACGATACAGTCTGTAAGCAGGTGTACATATAATTCTGCATCAGGCCCACATATACCATGTGCAGTGTGTAAAACACGATACAGTCTGTAAGCAGCTGTACATATAATTCAGCATCTGGCCCACATATACCATGTGCAGTGTGTAAGACACGATACAGTCTATAAGCAGGTGTACATATAATTCTGCATCAGGCCCACATATACCATGTGCAGTGTGTAAGACACGATACATTATGTAAGCAGGTGTACATATAATTCTGCATCAGGCCCACATAAACCATGTGCAGTGTGTAAGACACGATACAGTCTGTAAGCACGGTACATATAATTCTGCATCAGGCCCACATATACTATGTGCAGTGAGTAAGATATGATACAGTCTGTAAGTAGGTGTACATATAATTCTGCATCTCGCCCACATATACCATGTGCAGTGTGTAAGACACGATACAGTCTGTAAGCAGGTGTACATATAATTCTGCATCAGGCCCACATATACCATGTGCAGTGTATAAGACACAATACAGTCTGTAAGCACGGTACATATAATTCTGCATCAGGCCCACATAAACTATGTGCAGTGAGTAAGATATGATACAGTCTGTAAGTAGGTGTACATATAATTCTGCATCACGCCCACATATACCATGTGCAGTGTGTAAGACACGATACAGTCTGTAAGCAGGTGTACATATAATTCTGCATCACGCCCACATATACCATGTGCAGTGTGTAAGACACGATACAGTCTGTAAGTAGGTGTACATATAATTCTGGATCAGGCCCACATATACCATGTGCAGTGTGTAAGACACGATACAGTCAGTAAGCAGGTGTATATATAATTCTGCATCAGGCCCACATATACCACGTGCAGTGTGTAAAACACGATACAGTCTATAAGCAGGTGTACATACAATTCTGCATTAGGCCCACATATACCATGTGCAGTGTGTAAGACACCATACAGTTTGTAAGCAGGTGTACATATAATTCTGCATCAGGCCCACATATACGATGTGCAGTGTGTAAAACATGATACCATCTGTAAGTAGGTTTAAATATAATTCTGCATCAGGCCCACATATACCATGTGCAGTGTGTAAGACACGATATAGTCTGTAAGTAGGTGTACATATAATTCTGCATGAGCCCCACATATACCATGTGCAGTGTGTAAAACACAATATAGTCTGTAAGTAGGTGTACATATAATTCTGCATCAGGCCCACATATACCATGTGCAGTGTGTAAAACATGATACAGTCTGTAAGTAGGTGTACATATAATTCTGCATCTGGCCCACATATACCATGTGCAGTGTGTAAGACACGATACAGTTTGTAAGCAGGTTTACATATAATTCTGCATCAGACCCACATATACCATGTGCAGTGTGTAAGACACAATACAATCTGTAAGCAGGTGTACATATAATTTTGCATCAGGCCCACATACCAATGTGCAGTGTGTAAGACACGATACAGTCTGTAAGCAGGTGTACATATAATTCTGCATCAGGCCCACATATACCATGTGCAGTGTGTAAGACACGATACAGTCTGTAAGCAGGTGTATATATAATTCTGCATCAGGCCCACATATACCACGTGCAGTGTGTAAAACACGATACAGTCTATAAGCAGGTGTACATACAATTCTGCATTAGGCCCACATATACCATGTGTAGTGTGTAAGACACCATACAGTCTGTAAGCAGGTGTACATATAATTCTGCATCAGGCCCACATATACGATGTGCAGTGTGTAAAACATGATACCATCTGTAAGTAGGTTTAAATATAATTCTGCATCAGGCCCACATATACCATGTGCAGTGTGTAACACACGATATACTCTGTAAGAAGGTGTACATATAATTCTGCATGAGCCCCACATATACCATGTGCAGTGTGTAAAACACAATATAGTCTGTAAGTAGGTGTACATATAATTCTGCATCAGGCCCACATATACCATGTGCAGTGTGTAAAACATGATACAGTCTGTAAGTAGGTGTACATATAATTCTGCATCAGGCCCACATATACCATGTGCAGAGTGTAAGACACGATACAGTTTGTAAGCAGGTGTACATATAATTCTGCATCAGACCCACATATACCATGTGCAGTGTGTAAGACACGATACAGTCTGTAAGCAGGTGTACATATAATTCTGCATCAGGCCCACATAACCATGTGCAGTGTGTAAGACACGATACAGTCTGTAAGCAGGTGTACATATAATTCTGCATCAGGCCCACATATACCATGTGCAGTGTGTAAGACACGATACAGTCTGTAAGCAGGTGTACATATAATTCTGCATCAGGCCAACATATGACATGTGCAGTGTGTAAGACACTATACAATTTGCAAGCAGGTGTACATATAATTCTGCATCAGGCCCACATATACCATGTGCAGTGTGTAAAACACGATACAGTCTGTAAGCAGGTGTACATATAATTCAGCATCAGGCCCACATATACCATGTGCAGTGTGTAAGACACAATGCAATCTGTAAGCACGGTACATATAATTCTGCATCAGGCCCACATATACCATGTGTAGTGTGTAAGACACGATACAGTCTGTAAGCAGGTGTGCATACAACTCTGCATCAGGCCCACATATACCATGTGCAGTGTGTAAGACACAATACAGTCTGTAAGCAGGTGTACATATAATTCTGCATCAGGCCCACATATACCATGTGCAGTGTGTAAGACACGATACAGTCTGTAAGCACGTGTATATATAATTCTGCATCAGCCCACATATACCATGTGCAGTGTGTAAATCATGATACAGTCTGTAAGCACGGTACACATAATTCTGCATCAGGCCCACATACACCATGTGTAGTGTGTAAGACACGATACAGTCTGTAAGCAGGTGTACATATAATTCTGCATCAGGCCCACATATACCACGTGCAGTGTGTAAAACACGATACAGTCTTTAAGCAGGTGTACATACAATTCTGCATTAGGCCCACATATACCATGTGCAGTGTGTAAGACACCATACAGTCTGTAAGCAGGTGTACATATAATTCTGCATCAGGCCCACATATACGATGTGCAGTGTGTAAAACATGATACCATCTGTAAGTAGGTTTAAATATAATTCTGCATCAGGCCCACATATACCATGTGCAGTGTGTAAGACACGATACAGTCTGTAAGCAGGTGTACATATAATTCTGCATCAGGCCCACATATACCATGTGCAGTGTTTAAGACACGATACAGTCTGTAAGCAGGTGTACATATAATTCTGCATCAGGCCCACATATACCGTGTGCAGTGTGTAAAACACGATACAGTCTGTAAGCAGCTGTACATATAATTCAGCATCAGGCCCACATATACCATGTGCAGTGTGTAAGACATGATACAGTCTATAAGCAGGTGTACATATAATTCTGCATCAGGCCCACATATACCATGTGCAGTGTGTAAGACACGATACATTATGTAAGCAGGTGTACATGTAATTCTGCAACAGGCCCACATAAACCATGTGCAGTGTGTAAGACACGATACAGTCTGTAAGTAGGTGTACATATAATTCTGCATCAGGCCCACATATACCATGTGCAGTGTATAAGACAGAATACAGTCTGTAAGCACGGTACATATAGTTCTGCATCAGGCCCACATATACTATGTGCAGTGAGTAAGATATGATACAGTCTGTAAGAAGGTGTACATATAATTCTGCATCAGGCCCACATATACCATGTGCAGTGTGTAAGACACGATACAGTCTGTAAGAAGGGGTACATATAATTCTGCATCACGCCCACATATACCTTGTGCAGTGTGTAAGACACGATACAGTCTGTAAGTAGGTGTACATATAATTCTGCATCAGGCCCACATATACCATGTGCAGTGTGTAAGACACGATACAGTCTGTAAGCAGGTGTATATATAATTCTGCATCAGGCCCACATATACCACGTGCAGTGTGTAAAACACGATACAGTCTTTAAGCAGGTGTACATACAATTCTGCATTAGGCCAACATATACCATGTGCAGTGTGTAAGACACCATACAGTCTGTAAGCAGGTGTACATATAATTCTGCATCAGGCCCACATATACCATGTGCAGTGTGTAAGACACGATACAGTCTGTAAGCAGGTGTACATATAATTCTGCATCAGGCCCACATATACCGTGTGCAGTGTGTAAAACACGATACAGTCTGTAAGCAGCTGTACATATAATTCAGCATCAGGCCCACATATACCATGTGCAGTGTGTAAGACACGATACAGTCTATAAGCAGGTGTACATTTAATTCTGCATCAGGCCCACATATACCATGTGCAGTGTGTAAGACACGATACATTATGTAAGCAGGTGTACATATAATTCTGCATCAGGCCCACATATACCATGTGCAGTGTGTAAGACACGATACAGTCTGTAAGCACGGTACATATAATTCTGCATCAGGCCCACATATACTATGTGCAGTGAGTAAAATATGATACAGTCTGTAAGTAGGTGTACATATAATTCTGCATCAGGCCCACATATACCATGTGCAGTGTGTAAGACACGATACAATCTGTAAGCAGGTGTACATATAATTCTGCATCACGCCCACATATACCATGTGCAGTGTGCAAGACACGATACAGTCTGTAAGCAGGTGTACATATAATTCTGCATCAGGCCCACATATACCATGTGCAGTGTATAAGACACAATACAGTCTGTAAGCACGGTACATATAATTCTGCATCAGGCCCACATATACTATGTGCAGTGAGTAAGATATGATACAGTCTGTAAGTAGGTGTACATATAATTCTGCATCAGGCCCACATATACCATGTGCAGTGTGTAAGACACGATACAGTCTGTAAGCAGGTGTACATATAATTCTGCATCAGGCCCACATATACCATGTGCAGTGTGTAAGACACGATACAGTCTGTAAGTAGGTGTACATATAATTCTGCATCAGGCCCACATATACCATGTGCAGTGTGTAAGACACGATACAGTCTGTAAGCAGGTGTATATATAATTCTGCATGAGGCTCACATATACCACGTGCAGTGTGTAAAACACGATACAGTCTATAAGCAGGTGTACATACAATTCTGCATTAGGCCCACATATACCATGTGCAGTGTGTAAGACACCATACAGTCTGTAAGCAGGTGTACATATAATTCTGCATCAGGCCCACATATACGATGTGCAGTGTGTAAAACATGATACCATCTGTAAGTAGGTTTAAATATAGTTCTGCATCAGGCCCACATATACCATGTGCAGTGTGTAAGACACGATATAGTCTGTAAGTAGGTGTACATATAATTCTGCATGAGCCCCACATATACCATGTGCAGTGTGTAAAACACAATATAGTCTGTAAGTAGGTGTACATATAATTCTGCATCAGGCCCACATATACCATGTGCAGTGTGTAAAACATGATACAGTCTGTAAGTAGGTGTACATATAATTCTGCATCAGGCCCACATATACCATGTGCAGTGTGTAAGACACGATACAGTTTGTAAGCAGGTGAACATATAATTCTGCATCAGACCCACATATACCATGTGCAGTGTGTAAGACACAATACAATCTGTAAGCAGGTGTACCTATAATTCTGCATCAGGCCCACATATCCATGTGCAGTGTGTAAGACACGATACAGTCTGTAAGCAGGTGTACATATAATTCTGCATCAGGCCCACATATACCATGTGCAGTGTGTAAAACACGATACAGTCTGTAAGCAGGTGTACATATAATTCTGCATCAGGCCCACATATACCATGTGCAGTGTGTAAGACACGATACAGTCTGTAAGTAGGTGTACATATAATTCTGCATCAGGCCCACATATACCATGTGCAGTGTGTAAGACATGATACAGTCTGTAAGCAGGTGTACATATAATTCTGCATCAGGCCCACATATACCATATGCAGTGTGTAAGACACAATACAGTCTGTAAGCAGGTGTACATATAATTCTGCATCAGGCCCACATATACCATGTGCAGTGTGTAAGACATGATACAGTCTGTAAGCAGGTGTACATATAATTCTGCATCAGGCCAACATATGACATGTGCAGTGTGTAAGACACTATACAATCTGCAAGCAGGTGTACATATAATTCTGCATCAGGCCCACATATACCATGTGCAGTGTGTAAAACACGATACTGTCTGTAAGCAGGTGTACATATAATTCAGCATCAGGCCCACATATACCATGTGCAGTGTGTAAGACACAATACAATCTGTAAGCACGGTACATATAATTCTGCATTAGGCCCACATATACCTTGTGCAGTGTGTAAGATACGATACAGTCTGTAAGTAGGTGTACATATAATTCTGCATCAGGCCCACATTTACCATGAGCAGTGTGTAAGACACGATACAGTATGTAAGCAGGTGTACATATAATTCTGCATCAGGCCCACATATACCATGTGTAGTGTGTAAGACACGATGCAGTCTGTAAGCAGGTGTACATATAATTCTGCATCAGGCCCACATATACCATGTGCAGTGTGTAAGACACAATACAGTCTGTAAGCAGGTGTACATATAATTCTGCATCAGGCCCACATATACCATGTGCTGTGTGTAAGACACGATACAGTCTGTAAGCACGTGTATATATAATTCTGCTTCAGGCCCACATATACCATGTGCAGTGTGTAAATCATGATACAGTCTGTAAGCACTGTATATATAATTCTGCATCAGGCCCACATATACCATGTGTAGTGTGTAAGACACGATACAGTCTGTAAGCAGGTGTACATATAATTCTGCATCAGGCCAACATATACCATGTGCAGTGTGTAAAACACGATACAGTCTGTAAGCAGCTGTACATATAATTCAGCATCAGGCCCACATATACCATGTGCAGTGTGTAAGACATGATACAGTCTATAAGAAGGTGTACATATAATTCTGCATCAGGCCCACATATACCATGTGCAGTGTGTAAGACACGATACATTATGTAAGCAGGTGTACATATAATTCTGCATCAGGCCCACATAAACCATGTGCAGTGTCTAAGACACGATACAGTCTGTAAGTAGGTGTACATATAATTCTGCATCAGGCCCACATATACCATGTGCAGTGTATAAGACACAATACAGTCTGTAAGCACGGTACATATAAATCTGCATCAGGCCCACATATACTATGTGCAGTGAGTAAGATATGATACAGTCTGTAAGTAGGTGTACATATAATTCTGCATCAGGCCCACATATACCATGTGCAGTGTGTAAGACACGATACAGTCTGTAAGAAGGTGTACATATAATTCTGCATCACGCCCACATATACCATGTGCAGTGTGTAAGACACGATACAGTCTGTAAGTAGGTGTTCATATAATTCTGCATCAGGCCCACATATACCATGTGCAGTGTGTAAGACACAATACAATCTGTAAGCACGGTACATATAATTCTGCATTAGGCCCACATATACCTTGTGCAGTGTGTAAGATACGATACAGTCTGTAAGTAGGTGTACATATAATTCTGCATCAGGCCCACATTTACCATGAGCAGTGTGTAAGACACGATACAGTATGTAAGCAGGTGTACATATAATTCTGCATCAGGCCCACATATACCATGTGTAGTGTGTAAGACACGATACAGTCTGTAAGCAGGTGTACATATAATTCTGCATCAGGCCCACATATACCATGTGCAGTGTGTAAGACACAATACAGTCTGTAAGCAGGTGTACATATAATTCTGCATCAGGCCCACATATACCATGTGCAGTGTGTAAGACACGATACAGTCTGTAAGCACGTGTATATATAATTCTGCTTCAGGCCCACATATACCATGTGCAGTGTGTAAATCATGATACAGTCTGTAAGCACGGTACATATAATTCTGCATCAGGCCCACATATACCATGTGTAGTGTGTAAGACACGATACAGACTGTAAGCAGGTGTACATATAATTCTGCATCAGGCCAACATATACCATGTGCAGTGTGTAAAACACGATACAGTCTGTAAGCAGCTGTACATATAATTCAGCATCAGGGCCACATATACCATGTGCAGTGTGTAAGACATGATACAGTCTATAAGAAGGTGTACATATAATTCTGCATCAGGCCCACATATACCATGTGCAGTGTGTAAGACACGATACATTATGTAAGCAGGTGTACATATAATTCTGCATCAGGCCCACATAAACCATGTGCAGTGTGTAAGACACGATACAGTCTGTAAGTAGGTGTACATATAATTCTGCATCAGGCCCACATATACCATGTGCAGTGTATAAGACACAATACAGTCTGTAAGCACGGTACATATAATTCTGCATCTGGCCCACATATACTATGTGCAGTGAGTAAGATATGATACAGTCTGTAAGTAGGTGTACATATAATTCTGCATCAGGACCACATATACCATGTGCAGTGTGTAAGACACGATACAGTCTGTAAGAAGGTGTACATATAATTCTGCATCACGCCCACATATACCATGTGCAGTGTGTAAGACACGATACAGTCTGTAAGTAGGTGTTCATATAATTCTGCATCAGGCCCACATATACCATGTGCAGTGTGTAAGACACGATACAGTCTGTAAGCAGGTGTATATATAATTCTGCATCAGGCCCACATATACCACGTGCAGTGTGTAAAACACGATACAGTCTATAAGCAGGTGTACATACAATTCTGCATTAGGCCCACATATAGCATGTGCAGTGTGTAAGACACCATACAGTCTGTAAGCAGGTGTACATATAATTCTGCATCAGGCCCACATATACGATGTGCAGTGTGTAAAACATGATAACCTCTGTAAGTAGGTTTAAATATAATTCTGCATCAGGCCCACATATACCATGGGCAGTGTGTAAGACATGATATAGTCTGTAAGTCGGTGTACATATAATTCTGCATGAGCCCCACATATACCATGTGCAGTGTGTAAGACACAATACAGTCTGTAAGCAGGTGTACATATAATTCTGCATCAGGCCCACATAACCATGTGCAGTGTGTAAAACATGATACAGTCTGTAAGCAGGTGTACATATAATCCTGCATCAGGTCCACATATACCACGTGCAGTGTGTAAGACACAATACAGTCTGTAAGTAGGTGTACATATAATTCTGCATCAGGACCACATATACCATGTGCAGTGTGTAAGACACGATACAGTCTGTAAGCAGGTGAACATATAATTCTGCATCAGGCCCACATATACCAGTGCAGTGTGTAAAACACGATACAGTCTGTAAGTAGGTGTACATATAATTCTGCATCAGGCCCACACATACCAAGTGCAGTGTGTAAAACACGATACAGTCTGTAAGCAAGGTACATATATTTCTGCATCAGGCCTACATATACCATGTGCAGTGTGTAAAACATGATACAGTCTGAAAGAAGGTATACATATAATTCTGCATCAGGCCCACATATACCATGTGCAGTGTGTAAGACACGATACAGTATGTAAGCAGGTGTTCATATAATTCTGCATCAGGCCCACATATACCATGTGCAGTGTGTAAGACACAATACAGTCTGTAAGCAGGTGTACATATAATTCTGCATCAGGCCCACATAACCATGTGCAGTGTGTAAGACACGATACAGTCTGTAAGCAGGTGTACATATAATTCTGCATCACGCTCACATATACCATGTGCAGTGCGTAAGTCAAGATACAGTCTGTAAGTAGGTGTACATATAATTCTGCATCAGGCCCACATATGCCATGTGCAGTGTGTAAGACACGATACAGTCTGTAAGCAGGTGTATATATAATTCTGCATCAGGCCAAAATATACCACGTGCAGTGTGTAAAACGCGATACAATCTATAAGCAGGTGTACATACAATTCTGCATTAGGCCCACATATACCATGTGCAGTGTGTAAGACACCATACAGTCTGTAAGCAGGTGTACATATAATTCTGCATCAGGCCCACATATACGATGTGCAGTGTGTAAAACATGATACCATCTGTAAGTAGGTTTAAATATAATTCTGCATCAGGCCCACATATACCATGTGCAGTGTGTAAGACACGATATAGTCTGTAAGTAGGTGTACATATAATTCTGCATGAGCCCCACATATACCATGTGCAGTGTGTAAAACACAATAAAGTCTGTAAGTAGGTGTACATATAATTCTGCATCAGGCCCACATATACCATGTGCAGTGTGTAAAACATGATACAGTCTGTAAGTAGGTGTACATATAATTCTGCATCAGGCCCACATATACCATGTGCAGTGTGTAAGACACGATACAGTTTGTAAGCAGGTGTACATATAATTCTGCATCAGACCCACATTTACCATGTGCAGTGTGTAAGACACAATACAGTCTGTAAGCAGGTGTACATATAATTCTGCATCAGGCCCACATAACCATGTGCAGTGTGTAAGACACGATACAGTCTGTAAGCAGGTGTACATTTAATTCTGCATCAGGCCCACATATACCATATGCAGTGTGTAAGACACGATACAGTCTGTAAGCAGGTGTACATATAATTCTGCATCAGGCCCACATATACCATGTGCAGTGTGTAAGCCACGATACAGTCTGTAAGCAGGTGTACATATAATTCTGCATCAGGCCAACATATGACATGTGCAGTGTGTAAGACACTATACAATCTGCAAGCAGGTGTACATATAATTCTGCATCAGGCCCACATATACCATGTGCAGTGTGTAAAACACGATACAGTCTGTAAGCAGGTGTACATATAATTCAGCATCAGGCCCACATATACCATGTGCAGTGTGTAAGACACAATACAATCTGTAAGCACGGTACATATAATTCTGCATCAGGCCCACATATACCATGTGCAGTGTGTAAGATACGATACAGTCTGTAAGTAGGTTTACATATAATTCTGCATCAGGCCCACATTTACCATGTGCAGTGTGTAAGACACGATACAGTATGTAAGCAGGTGTACATATAATTCTGCATCAGGCCCACATATACCATGTGTAGTGTGTAAGACACGATACAGTCTTTAAGCAGGTGTACATATAATTCTGCATCAGGTCCACATATACCATGTGCAGTGTGTAAGACACAATACAGTCTGTAAGCAGGTGTACATATAATTCTGCATCAGGCCCACATATACCATGTGCAGTGTGTAAATCATGATACAGTCTGTAAGCACGGTACATATAATTCTGCATCAGGCCCACATATACCATGTGTAGTGTGTAAGACACGATACAGTCTGTAAGCAGGTGTACATATAATTCTGCATTTGGCCCACATATACCATGTGCAGTGTGTAAAACACGATACAGTCTGTAAGCAGCTGTACATATAATTCAGCATCAGGCCCACATATACCATGTGCAGTGTGTAAGACATGATACAGTCTATAAGCAGGTGTACATATAATTCTGCATCAGGCCCACATATACCATGTGCAGTGTGTAAGACACGATACATTATGTAAGCAGGTGTACATATAATTCTGCATCAGGCCCACATGAACCATGTGCAGTGTGTAAGACACGATACAGTCTGTAAGTAGGTGTACATATAATTCTGCATCAGGCCCACATATACCATGTGCAGTGTATAAGACACAATACAGTCTGTAAGCACGGTACATATATTTCTGCATCAGGCCCACATATACTATGTGCAGTGAGTAAGATATGATACAGTCTGTAAGTAGGTGTACATATAATTCTGCATCAGGCCCACATATACCATGTGAGGTGTGTAAGACACGATACAGTCTGTAAGAAGGTGTACATATAATTCTGCATCACGCCCACATATACCATGTGCAGTGTGTAAGACACGATACTGTCTGTAAGTAGGTGTACATATAATTCTGCATCAGGCCCACATATACCATGTGCAGTGTGTAAGACACGATACAGTCTGTAAGCAGGTGTACATATAATTCTGCATCAGGCCCACATTTACCATGTGCAGTGTGTAAGACACGATACAGTCTGTAAGCAAGTGTACATATATTTCTGCATCAGGCCCACATATACCATGTGCAGTGTGTAAAACACGATACAGTCTGTAAGTAGGTGTACAAATAATTCTGCATCAGGCCCACATATACCACGTGCAGTGTGTAAAACACGATACAGTCTGTAAGCAAGGTACTTATATTTCTGCATCAGGCCTACATATACCATGTGCAGTGTGTAAAACATGATACAGTCTGTAAGAAGGTATACATATAATTCTGCATCAGGCCCACATATACCATGTGCTGTGTGTAAGACACGATACAGTATCTAAGCAGGTGTTCATATAATTCTGCATCAGGCCCACATATACCATGTGCAGTGTGTAAGACACGATACAGTCTGTAAGCAGGTGTATATATAATTCTGCATCAGGCCCACATATACCACGTGCAGTGTGTAAAACACGATACAGTCTATAAGCAGGTGTACATACAATTCTGCATTAGGCCCACATATAGCATGTGCAGTGTGTAAGACACCATACAGTCTGTAAGCAGGTGTACATATAATTCTGCATCAGGCCCACATATACGATGTGCAGTGTGTAAAACATGATAACCTCTGTAAGTAGGTTTAAATATAATTCTGCATCAGGCCCACATATACCATGGGCAGTGTGTAAGACATGATATAGTCTGTAAGTCGGTGTACATATAATTCTGCATGAGCCCCACATATACCATGTGCAGTGTGTAAAACACAATATAGTCTGTAAGTAGGTGTACATATAATTCTGCATCAGGCCCACATATACGATGTGCAGTGTGTAAAATATGATACAGTCTGTAAGTAGGTGTACATATAATTCTGCATCAGGCCCACATATACCATGTGCAGTGTGTAAGACACGATACAGTTTGTAAGCAGGTGTACATATAATTCTGCATCAGACCCACATATACCACGTGCAGTGTGTAAGACACAATACAGTCTGTAAGTAGGTGTACATATAATTCTGCATCAGGACCACATATACCATGTGCAGTGTGTAAGACACGATACAGTCTGTAAGCAGGTGAACATATAATTCTGCATCAGGCCCACATATACCAGTGCAGTGTGTAAAACACGATACAGTCTGTAAGTAGGTGTACATATAATTCTGCATCAGGCCCACACATACCAAGTGCAGTGTGTAAAACACGATACAGTCTGTAAGCAAGGTACATATATTTCTGCATCAGGCCTACATATACCATGTGCAGTGTGTAAAACATGATACAGTCTGAAAGAAGGTATACATATAATTCTGCATCAGGCCCACATATACCATGTGCAGTGTGTAAGACACGATACAGTATGTAAGCAGGTGTTCATATAATTCTGCATCAGGCCCACATATACCATGTGCAGTGTGTAAGACACAATACAGTCTGTAAGCAGGTGTACATATAATTCTGCATCAGGCCCACATAACCATGTGCAGTGTGTAAGACACGATACAGTCTGTAAG
Organism: Taudactylus pleione; assembly: GCA_031769625.1. Taxonomy (NCBI): domain Eukaryota; kingdom Metazoa; phylum Chordata; class Amphibia; order Anura; family Myobatrachidae; genus Taudactylus; species Taudactylus pleione. Next base: position 754,171 of record JAUIMM010000720.1, read on the forward strand.
CAGGTGTACATATAATTCTGCATCACGCTCACATATACCATGTGCAGTGCGTAAGTCAAGATACAGTCTGTAAGTAGGTGTACATATAATTCTGCATCAGACCCACATATGCCATGTGCAGTGTGTAAGACACGATACAGTCTGTAAGCAGGTGTATATATAATTCTGCATCAGGCCAAAATATACCACGTGCAGTGTGTAAAACGCGATACAATCTATAAGCAGGTGTACATACAATTCTGCATTAGGCCCACATATACCATGTGCAGTGTGTAAGACACCATACAGTCTGTAAGCAGGTGTACATATAATTCTGCATCAGGCCCACATATACGATGTGCAGTGTGTAAAACATGATACCATCTGTAAGTAGGTTTAAATATAATTCTGCATCAGGCCCACATATACCATGTGCAGTGTGTAAGACACGATATAGTCTGTAAGTAGGTGTACATATAATTCTGCATGAGCCCCACATATACCATGTGCAGTGTGTAAAACACAATAAAGTCTGTAAGTAGGTGTACATATAATTCTGCATCAGGCCCACATATACCATGTGCAGTGTGTAAAACATGATACAGTCTGTAAGTAGGTGTACATATAATTCTGCATCAGGCCCACATATACCATGTGCAGTGTGTAAGACACGATACAGTTTGTAAGCAGGTGTACATATAATTCTGCATCAGACCCACATTTACCATGTGCAGTGTGTAAGACACAATACAGTCTGTAAGCAGGTGTACATATAATTCTGCATCAGGCCCACATAACCATGTGCAGTGTGTAAGACACGATACAGTCTGTAAGCAGGTGTACATTTAATTCTGCATCAGGCCCACATATACCATATGCAGTGTGTAAGACACGATACAGTCTGTAAGCAGGTGTACATATAATTCTGCATCAGGCCCACATATACCATGTGCAGTGTGTAAGACACGATACAGTCTGTAAGCAGGTGTACATATAATTCTGCATCAAGCCAACATATGACATGTGCAGTGTGTAAGACACTATACAATCTGCAAGCAGGTGTACATATAATTCTGCATCAGGCCCACATATACCATGTGCAGTGTGTAAAACACGATACAGTCTGTAAGCAGGTGTACATATAATTCAGCATCAGGCCCACATATACCATGTGCAGTGTGTAAGACACAATACAATCTGTAAGCACGGTACATATAATTCTGCATCAGGCCCACATATACCATGTGCAGTGTGTAAGATACGATACAGTCTGTAAGTAGGTTTACATATAATTCTGCATCAGGCCCACATTTACCATGTGCAGTGTGTAAGACACGATACAGTATGTAAGCAGGTGTACATATAATTCTGCATCAGGCCCACATATACCATGTGTAGTGTGTAAGACACGATACAGTCTGTAAGCAGGTGTACATATAATTCTGCATCAGGTCCACATATACCATGTGCAGTGTGTAAGACACAATACAGTCTGTAAGCAGGTGTACATATAATTCTGCATCAGGCCCACATATACCATGTGCAGTGTGTAAATCATGATACAGTCTGTAAGCACGGTACATATAATTCTGCATCAGGCCCACATATACCATGTGTAGTGTGTAAGACACGATACAGTCTGTAAGCAGGTGTATATATAATTCTGCATTTGGCCCACATATACCATGTGCAGTGTGTAAAACACGATACAGTCTGTAAGCAGCTGTACATATAATTCAGCATCAGGCCCACATATACCATGTGAAGTGTGTAAGACACGATACAGTCTATAAGCAGGTGTACATATAATTCTGCATCAGGCCCACATATACCATGTGCAGTGTGTAAAACATGATACAGTCTGTAAGTAGGTGAACATATAATTCTGCATCAGGCCCACATATACCATGTGCAGTGTGTAAAACATGATACAGTCTGTAAGTAGGTGTACATATAATTCTGCATCAGTCCCATATATACCATGTGCAGTGTGTAAGACACGATACAGTCTGTAAGCAGGTGTACATATAATTCTACATCAGGACCACATATACCATTGCAGTGTGTAAAACACGATACAGTCTGTAAGTAGGTGTACATATAATTCTGCATCAGGCCCACATATACCACGTGCAGTGTGTAAAACATGATACAGTCTGTAAGCACGGTACATATATTTCTGCATCAGGCCTACATATACCATGTGCAGTGTGTAAAACATGATACAGTCTATAAGAAGGTGTACATATAATTCTGCATCAGGCCCACATATACCATGTGCAGTGTGTAAGACACGATACAGTCTGTAAGCAGGTGTACATATAATTCTGCATCAGCCCACATATACCATGTCCTGTGTGTAAGACACGATACAGTCTGTAAGTAGGTGTACATATAATTCTGCATCAGGCCCACATATACCATGTGCAGTGTGTAAGACACGATACAGTCTGTTAGTAGGTGTACATATAATTCTGCATCAGGCCCACATATACCATGTGCAGTGTGTAAAACATGATACCATCTGTAAGTAGGTATACATATAATTCTGCATCAGGCCCACATATACCATGTGCAGTGTGTAAGACACGATATAGTCTGTAAGCAGGTGTACATATAATTCTGCATCAGCCCCACATATACCATGTGCAGTGTGTAAAACATGATATAGTCTGTAAGTAGGTGTACATATAATTCTGCATCAGGCCCACATATACCATGTGCAGTGTGTAAAACATGATACAATCTGTAAGCAGGCGTACATATAATTCTGCATCAGGCCCACATTTACCATGTGTAGTGTGTAAGACACGATACAGTCTGTAAGCAGGTGTACATATAATTCTGCATCAGCCCACATATACCATGTGCTGTGTGCAAGACACGATACAGTCTGTAAGTAGGTGTACATATAATTCTGCATCAGGCCTACATATACCATGTGCAGTGTGTAAGACACGATACAGTCTGTAAGCAGGTGTATATATAATTCTGCATCAGGCCCACATATACCATGTGCACTGTGTAAAACACGATACAGTCTGTAAGCACGGTACATATAATTCTGCATCAGGCCCACATATACCATGTGCAGTGTGTAAAACATGATACAGTCTGAAAGAAGATGTACATATAATTCTGCATCAGGCCCACATATACCATGTGCAGTGTGTAAGACACGATACAGTCTGTAAGCAGGTGTACATATAATTCTGCATCAGGCCCACATATACCACGTGCAGTGTGTAAAACATGATACAGTATGTAAGCAGGTGTACATATAATTCTGCATCAGGCCCACATATACCATGTGCAGTGTGTAAGACACGATACAGTATGTAAGCAGGTGTTCATATAATTCTGCATCAGGCCCACATATACCATGTGCAGTGTGTAAGACACGATACAGTCTGTAAGCAGGTGTACATATAATTCTGCATCAGGCCCACATAACCATGTGCAGTGTGTAAGACACGATATAGTCTGTAAGTGGGTGTACATATAATTCTACATCAGGCCCACATATACCATGTGCAGTGTGTAAGACACAATACCGTCTGTAAGCACGGTACATATAATTCTCCATCAGGCCCACATATAGCATGTGCAGTGTGTAAGACACGATACAGTCTGTTAGCAGGTGTACATATAATTCTGCATCAGGCCCACATATACCATGTGCAGTGTGTAAGACACAATACAGTCTGTAAGAAGGTGTACATATAATTCTGCATCAGGCCCACATGTACCATGTGCAGTGTGCTAGACACAATACAGTCTGTAAGCAGGTGTACATATAATTCTGTATCAGGCTCACATATACCATGTGCATTGTGTAAGACACGATACAGTCTGTAAGTTGGTGTACATATAATTCTGTATCAGGCCCACATATACCAAGTGCAGTGTGTAAGACACGATACAGTCTGTAAGCAGGTGTACATATAATTCTGCATCAGGCCCACATATACCATGTGCAGTGTGTAAAACACGATACAGTCTGTAAGTAGGTATACATATAATTCAGCATCAGGCCCACATATACCATGTGCAGTGTGTAAGACACGATACAGTATGTAAGCAGGTGTAGATATAATTCTACATCAGGCCCACATATACCATGTGCAGTGTGTAAGACACTATACAATCTGTAAGCAGGTGTACATATAATTCTGCATCAGGCCCACATATACCATGTGCAGTGTGTAAAACACCATACAGTCTGTAAGCAGGTGTACATATAATTCTGCATCAGGCCCACATATACCATGTGCAGAGTGTAAGACATAATATAATCTGTAAGCAAGGTACATATAATTCTGCAACAGGCCCACATATACCATGTGCAGTGTGTAAGATACGATACAGTCTGAAAGTAGGTGTACATATAATTCTGCATCAGGCCCACATTTACAATGTGCAGTGTGTAAGACACGATACAGTATGTAAGCAGGTGTACATATAATTCTGCATCAGGCCCACATATACCGTGTGCAGTGTGTAAGACACAATACAGTCTGTAAGCAGGTGTACATATAATTCTGCATCAGGCCCACATATACCATGTGCAGTGTGTAAGGCATGATACAGTCTGTAAGTAGGTGCACTTATAATTCTGCATCAGGCCCACATATACCATGTGCAGTGTGTAAGACACAATACAATCTGTAAGCACGGTACATATAATTCTGCATCAGGCCCACATATACCATGTGCAGTGTGTGAGACACAATACAGTCTGTAAGCAGGTGTACATATAATTCTGCATCAGGCCCACATATACCATGTGCAGTGTGTAAGACACGATACAGTCTGTAAGCACGTGTATATATAATTCTGCATCAGGCCCACATATACCATGTGCAGTGTGTAAAACACGATACAGTCTGTAAGCAGCTGTACACACGGTACATATAATTCTACATCAGTCCCACATATACCATGTGCAGTGTGTAAGACACGATGCAGTCTGTAAGCAGGTGTACATATAATTCTGCATCAGGCCCACATATACCATGTGCAGTGTGTAAGACACGATACAGTCTGTAAGCACGGTACATATAATTCTGCATCAGGCCCACATATACCATGTGCAGTGTTTAAGACACAATACAGTCTGTAAGCAGGTGTACATATAATTCTGTATCAGGCCCACATAACCATGTGCAGTGTGTAAGACACAATACAGTCTGTAAGCAGGTGTACATATAATTCTGCATCAGGCCCACATATACCATCTGCAGTGTGTAAGACACGATACAGTCTGTAGGCAGGTGTACATATAATTCTGCATCAGGCCCACATATACCAGTGCAGTGTGTAAAACACGATACAGTCTGTAAGTAGGTGTACATATAATTCTGCATCAGGCCCACATATACCACGTGCAGTGTGTAAAACACGATACAGTCTGTAAGCAAGGTACTTATATTTCTGCATCAGGCCTACATATACCATGTGCAGTGTGTAAAACATGATACAGTCTGTAAGCAGGTGTACATATAATTCTGCATCAGGCCCACATATACCATGTGCAGTGTGTAAGACACGATAGAGTCTGTAAGCAGGTGTACATATAATTCTGCATCAGGCCCACATATACCATGTGCTGTGTGTAAGACACGATACAGTCTGTAAGTAGGTGTACATATAATTCTGCATCAGGCCCACATATACCATGTGCAGTGTGTAAGACACGATACAGTCTGTAAGCAGGTGTATATATAATTCTGAATCAGGCCCACATATACCAGTGCAGTGTGTAAAACACAATGCAATCTGTAAGCAGGTGTACATATAATTCTGCATCAGGCCCACATATACCATGTGTAGTGTGTAAAACATGATACAGTATGTAAGCAGGTGTACATATAATTCTGCATCAGTCCCACATATACCATGTGCAGTGTGTAAGACATGATACAGTTAGTAAGCAGGTGTACATATAATTCTGCATCAGCTCCACATATACCATTTGCAGTGTGTAAAACACGATACAGTCTATAAGCAGGTGTACATATAATTCTGCATCAGGCCCACATAAGCATGTGCAGTGTGTAAGACACGATATAGTCTGTAAGTGGGTGTACATATAATTCTGCATCAGGCCCACATATACCATGTGCAGTGTGTAAGACACAATACAGTCTGTAAGCACGGTACCTATAATTCTGCATCAGGCCCACATATAGCATGTGCAGTGTGTAAGACACGATACAGTCTGTTAGCAGGTGTACATATAATTCTTCATCAGGCCCACATATACCATGTGCAGTGTGTAAGACACAATACAGTCTGTAAGAAGGTGTACATATAATTCTGCATCAGGCCCACATGTACCATGTGCAGTGTGCTAGACACAATACAGTCTGTAAGCAGGTGTACATATAATTCTGTATCAGGCCCACATATACCAAGTGCAGTGTGTAAGACATGATACAGTCTGTAAGCAGGTGTACATATAATTCTGCATCAGGCCCACATATACCATGTGCAGTGTGTAAAACACGATACAGTCTGTAAGTAGGTATACATATAATTCAGCATCAGGCCCACATATACCATGTGCAGTGTGTAAGACACGATACAGTATGTAAGCAGGTGTAGATATAATTCTGCATCAGGCCCACATATACCATGTGCAGTGTGTAAGACACTATACAATCTGTAAGCAGGTGTACATATAATTCGGCATCAGGCCCACATATACCATGTGCAGTGTGTAAGACACAATACAATCTGTAAGCAAGGTACATATAATTCTGCAACAGGCCCACATATACCATGTGCAGTGTGTAAGATACGATACAGTCTGAAAGTAGGTGTACATATAATTCTGCATCAGGCCCACATTTACCATGTGCAGTGTGTAAGACACGATACAGTATGTAAGCAGGTGTACATATAATTCTGCATCAGGCCCACATATACCATGTGCAGTGTGTAAGACACAATACAGTCTGTAAGCAGGTGTACATAAAATTCTGCATCAGGCCCACATATACCATGTGCAGTGTGTAAGGCATGATACAGTCTGTAAGTAGGTGCACTTATAATTCTGCATCAGGCCCACATATACCATGTGCAGTGTGTAAGACACAATACAATCTGTAAGCACGGTACATATAATTCTGCATCAGGCCCACATATACTATGTGTAGTGTGTAAGACACGATACAGTCTGTAAGCAGGTGTACATATAATTCTGCATCAGGCCCACATATACCATGTGCAGTGTGTGAGACACAATACAGTCTGTAAGCAGGTGTACATATAATTCTGCATCAGGCCCACATATACCATGTGCAGTGTGTAAGACACGATACAGTCTGTAAGCACGTGTATATATAATTCTGCATCAGGCCCACATATACCATGTGCAGTGTGTAAAACACGATACAGTCTGTAAGCAGCTGTACACACGGTACATATAATTCTACATCAGTCCCACATATACCATGTGCAGTGTGTAAGACACGATGCAGTCTGTAAGCAGGTGTACATATAATTCTGCATCAGGCCCACATATACCATGTGCAGTGTGTAAGACACGATACAGTCTGTAAGCACGGTACATATAATTCTGCATCAGGCCCACATATACCATGTGCAGTGTTTAAGACACAATACAGTCTGTAAGCAGGTGTACATATAATTCTGCATCAGGCCCACATAACCATGTGCAGTGTGTAAAACACGATACAGTCTGTAAGTAGGTGTACATATAATTCGCATCAGGCCCACATATACCACGTGCAGTGTGTAAAACACGATACAGTCTGTAAGCAAGGTACTTATATTTCTGCATCAGGCCTACATATACCATGTGCAGTGTGTAAAACATGATACAGTCTGTAAGCAGGTGTACATATAATTCTGCATCAGGCCCACATATACCATGTGCAGTGTGTAAGACACGATAGAGTCTGTAAGCAGGTGTACATATAATTCTGCATCAGGCCCACATATACCATGTGCTGTGTGTAAGACACGATACAGTCTGTAAGTAGGTGTACATATAATTCTGCATCAGGCCCACATATACCATGTGCAGTGTGTAAGACACGATACAGTCTGTAAGCAGGTGTATATATAATTCTGAATCAGGCCCACATATACCAGTGCAGTGTGTAAAACACAATGCAATCTGTAAGCAGGTGTACATATAATTCTGCATCAGGCCCACATATACCATGTGTAGTGTGTAAAACATGATACAGTATGTAAGCAGGTGTACATATAATTCTGCATCAGTCCCACATATACCATGTGCAGTGTGTAAGACATGATACAGTTAGTAAGCAGGTGTACATATAATTCTGCATCAGCTCCACATATACCATTTGCAGTGTGTAAAACACGATACAGTCTATAAGCAGGTGTACATATAATTCTGCATCAGGCCCACATATACCATGTGCAGTGTGTAAACATGATACAGTCTGTAAGTAGGTGTACATATAATTCTGCATCAGGCCCACATATACCATGTGCAGTGTGTAAAACATGATACAGTCTGTAAGTAGGTGTACATATAATTCTGCATCAGTCCCACATATACCATGTGCAGTGTGTAAGACACGATACAGTCTGTAAGCAGGTGTACATATGATTCTACATCAGGACCACATATACCATTGCAGTGTGTAAAACACGATACAGTCTGTAAGTAGGTGTACATATAATGCTGCATCAGGCCCACATATACCATGTGCAGTGTGTAAAACATGATACAGTCTGTAAGTAGGTGTACATATAATTCTGCATCAGTCCCACATATACCATGTGCAGTGTGTAAGACACGATACAGTCTGTAAGCAGGTGTACATATAATTCTACATCAGGCCCACATATACCATGTGCAGTGTGTAAAACATGATACAGTATGTAAGCAGGTGTACATATAATTCTGCATCAGTCCCACATATACCATGTGCAGTGTGTAAGACATGATACAGTTAGTAAGCAGGTGTACATATAATTCTGCATCAGCTCCACATATACCATTTGCAGTGTGTAAAACACGATACAGTCTATAAGCAGGTGTACATATAATTCTGCATCAGGCCCACATATACCATGTGCAGTGTGTAAAACATGATACAGTCTGTAAGTAGGTGAACATATAATTCTGCATCAGGCCCACATATACCATGTGCAGTGTGTAAAACATGATACAGTCTGTAAGTAGGTGTACATATAATTCTGCATCAGTCCCATATATACCATGTGCAGTGTGTAAGACACGATACAGTCTGTAAGCAGGTGTACATATCATTCTACATCAGGACCACATATACCATTGCAGTGTGTAAAACACGATACAGTCTGTAAGTAGGTGTACATATAATTCTGCATCAGGCCCACATATACCACGTGCAGTGTGTAAAACATGATACAGTCTGTAAGCACGGTACATATATTTCTGCATCAGGCCTACATATACCATGTGCAGTGTGTAAAACATGATACAGTCTATAAGAAGGTGTACATATAATTCTGCATCAGGCCCACATATACCATCTGCAGTGTGTAAGACACGATACAGTCTGTAAGCAGGTGTACATATAATTCTGCATCAGCCCACATATACCATGTCCTGTGTGTAAGACACGATACAGTCTGTAAGTAGGTGTACATATAATTCTGCATCAGGCCCACATATACCATGTGCAGTGTGTAAGACACGATACAGTCTGTTAGTAGGTGTACATATAATTCTGCATCAGGCCCACATATACCATGTGCAGTATGTAAAACATGATACCATCTGTAAGTAGGTATACATATAATTCTGCATCAGGCCCACATATACCATGTGCAGTGTGTAAGACACGATATAGTCTGTAAGTAGGTGTACATATAATTCTGCATCAGCCCCACATATACCATGTGCAGTGTGTAAAACATGATATAGTCTGTAAGTAGGTGTACATATAATTCTGCATCAGGCCCACATATACCATGTGCAGTGTGTAAAACATGATACAGTTTGTAAGTAGGTGTACATATAATTCTGCATCAGGCCCACATATACCATGGGCAGTGTGTAAGACACGATACAGTCTGTAAGTAGGTGTACTTATAATTCTGCATCAGGCCCACATATACCACGTGCAGTGTGTAAAACACGATACAGTCTGTAAGCACGGTACATATAATTCTGCATCAGGCCTACATATACCAGTGCAGTGTGTAAAACAAGATACATTCTGTAAGCAGGTGTACATATAATTCTGCATCAGGCCCACATATACCATGTGCAGTGTGTAAAACATGATACAATCTGTAAGCAGGCGTACATATAATTCTGCATCAGGCCCACATTTACCATGTGTAGTGTGTAAGACACGATACAGTCTGTAAGCAGGTGTACATATAATTCTGCATCAGCCCACATATACCATGTGCTGTGTGTAAGACACGATACAGTCTGTAAGTAGGTGTACATATAATTCTGCATCAGGCCTACATATACCATGTGCAGTGTGTAAGACACGATACAGTCTGTAAGCAGGTGTATATATAATTCTGCATCAGGCCCACATATACCATGTGCACTGTGTAAAACACGATACAGTCTGTAAGCACGGTACATATAATTCTGCATCAGGCCCACATATACCATGTGCAGTGTGTAAAACATGATACAGTCTGAAAGATGTACATATAATTCTGCATCAGGCCCACATATACCATGTGCAGTGTGTAAGACACGATACAGTCTGTAAGCAGGTGTACATATAATTCTGCATCAGGCCCACATATACCACGTGCAGTGTGTAAAACATGATACAGTATGTAAGCAGGTGTACATATAATTCTGCATCAGTCCCACTTATACCATGTGCAGTGTGTAAGACATGATACAGTTAGTAAGCAGGTGTACATATAATTCTGCATCAGCTCCACATATACCATTTGCAGTGTGTAAAACACGATACAGTCTATAAGCAGGTGTACATATAATTCTGCATCAGGCCCACATATACCATGTGCAGTGTGTAAAACATGATACAGTCTGTAAGTAGGTGAACATATAATTCTGCATCAGGCCCACATATACCATGTGCAGTGTGTAAAACATGATACAGTCTGTAAGTAGGTGTACATATAATTCTGCATCAGTCCCATATATACCATGTGCAGTGTGTAAGACACGATACAGTCTGTAAGCAGGTGTACATATCATTCTACATCAGGACCACATATACCATTGCAGTGTGTAAAACACGATACAGTCTGTAAGTAGGTGTACATATAATTCTGCATCAGGCCCACATATACCACGTGCAGTGTGTAAAACATGATACAGTCTGTAAGCACGGTACATATATTTCTGCATCAGGCCTACATATACCATGTGCAGTGTGTAAAACATGATACAGTCTATAAGAAGGTGTACATATAATTCTGCATCAGGCCCACATATACCATGTGCAGTGTGTAAGACACGATACAGTCTGTAAGCAGGTGTACATATAATTCTGCATCAGCCCACATATACCATGTCCTGTGTGTAAGACACGATACAGTCTGTAAGTAGGTGTACATATAATTCTGCATCAGGCCCACATATACCATGTGCAGTGTGTAAGACACGATACAGTCTGTTAGTAGGTGTACATATAATTCTGCATCAGGCCCACATATACCATGTGCAGTGTGTAAAACATGATACCATCTGTAAGTAGGTATACATATAATTCTGCATCAGGCCCACATATACCATGTGCAGTGTGTAAAACACGATATAGTCTGTAAGTAGGTGTACATATAATTCTGCATCAGCCCCACATATACCATGTGCAGTGTGTAAAACATGATACAGTTTGTACGTAGGTGTACATATAATTCTGCATCAGGCCCAAATATACCATGGGCAGTGTGTAAGACACGATACAGTCTGTAAGTAGGTGTACTTATAATTCTGCATCAGGCCCACATATACCACGTGCACTGTGTAAAACACGATACAGTCTGTAAGCACGGTACATATAATTCTGCATCAGGCCTACATATACCAGTGCAGTGTGTAAAACATGATACATTCTGTAAGCAGGTGTACATATAATTCTGCATCAGGCCCACATTTACCATGTGCAGTGTGTAAAACATGATACAATCTGTAAGCAGGCATACATATAATTCTGCATCAGGCCCACATTTACCATGTGTAGTGTGTAAGACACGATACAGTCTGTAAGCAGGTGTACATATAATTCTGCATCAGCCCACATATACCATGTGCTGTGTTTAAGACACCATACAGTCTGTAAGTAGGTGTACATATAATTCTGCATCAGGCCCACATATACCATGTGCAGTGTGTAAGACACAATACAGTCTGTAAGCAGGTGTATATATAATTCTGCATCAGGCCCACATATACCATGTGCACTGTGTAAAACACGATACAGTCTGTAAGCAGGGTACATATAATTCTGCATCAGGCCCACATATACCATGTGCAGTGTGTAAAACATGATACAGTCTGAAAGAAGGTATACATATAATTCTGCATTAGGCCCACATATACCATGTGCAGTGGGTAAGACACAATACAGTCTGTAAGCAGGTGTACATATAATTCTGCATCAGGCCCACATATACCATGTGCAGTGTGTAAGACACGATACAGTCTGTTAGCCCGGTACATATAATTCTGCATCAGGCCCACATATACCATGTGCAGTGTGTAAGACACGATACAGTCTGTAAGCCCGGTACATATAATTCTGCATCAGTCCCACATATACCATGTGCAGTGTTTAAGACACAAAACAGTCTGTAAGCAGGTGTACATATAATTCTGTATCAGGCCCACATAACCCTGTGCAGTGTGTAAGACACGATACAGTCTGTAAGCAGGTGTACATATAATTCTGCATCAGGCCCACATATACCATGTGCAGTGTGTAAGACACGATACAGTCTGTAAGCAGGTGTACATATAATTCTGCATCAGGCCCACATTTACCATGTGCAGTGTGTAAGATACGATACAGTCTGTAAGCAGGTGTACATATAATTCTGCATCAGGCCCACATATACCGTGTGCAGTGTGTAAGACACAATATAGTCTGTAAGTAGTTGTACATATAATTCTGCATCAGGCCCACATATACCATGTGCAGTGTGTAAGACACGATACAGTCTGTAAGCAGGTGTACATATAATTCTGCATCAGGCCCACATATACCATCTGCAGTGTGTAAGACACAATACAGTTTGTAAGCACGGTACATATACTGTAATTCTGCATCAGGCCCACATATACCATGTGCAGTGTGTAAGACACGATACAGTCTGTAAGAAGGTGTACATATAATTCTGCATCAGGCCTACATATGCCATGTGCAGTGTGTAAAACATGATACAGTCTGTAAGCAGGTGTACATATAATTCTGCATCAGTCCCACATATACCATGTGCAGTGTGTAAGACACGATGCAGTCTGTAAGCAGGTGTACATATAATTCTGCATCAGGCCCACATATACCATGTGCAGTGTGTAAGACACGATACAGTCTGTAAGCACGGTACATATAATTCTGCATCAGGCCCACATATACCATGTGCAGTGTTTAAGACACAATACAGTCTGTAAGCAGGTGTACATATAATTCTGCATCAGGCCCACATAACCATGTGCAGTGTGTAAGACACAATACAGTCTGTAAGCAGGTGTACATATAATTCTGCATCAGGCCCACATATACCATGTGCAGTGTGTAAGACACGATACAGTCTGTAAGCAGGTGTACATATAATTCTGCATCAGGCCCACATATACCAGTGCAGTGTGTAAAACACGATACAGTCTGTAAGTAGGTGTACATATAATTCTGCATCAGGCCCACATATACCACGTGCAGTGTGTAAAACACGATACAGTCTGTAAGCAAGGTACTTATATTTCTGCATCAGGCCTACATATACCATGTGCAGTGTGTAAAACATGATACAGTCTGTAAGAAGGTGTACATATAATTCTGCATCAAGCCCACATATACCATGTGCAGTGTGTAAGACACGATAGAGTCTGTAAGCAGGTGTACATATAATTCTGCATCAGGCCCACATATACCATGTGCTGTGTGTAAGACACGATACAGTCTGTAAGTAGGTGTACATATAATTCTGCATCAGGCCCACATATACCATGTGCAGTGTGTAAGACACGATACAGTATGTAAGCAGGTGTACATATAATTCTACATCAGGACCACATATACCATTGCAGTGTGTAAAACACGATACAGTCTGTAAGTAGGTGTACATATAATTCTGCATGAGGCCCACATATACCATGTGCAGTGTGTAAAACATGATACAGTCTGTAAGTAGGTGTACATATAATTCTGCATCAGTCCCACATATACCATGTGCAGTGTGTAAGACACGATACAGTCTGTAAGCAGGTGTACATATAATTCTACATGAGGCCCACATATACCATGTGCAGTGTGTAAAACATGATACAGTATGTAAGCAGGTGTACATATAATTCTGCATCAGTCCCACATATACCATGTGCAGTGTGTAAGACATGATACAGTTAGTAAGCAGGTGTACATATAATTCTGCATCAGCTCCACATATACCATTTGCAGTGTGTAAAACACGATACAGTCTGTAAGCAGGTGTACATATAATTCTGCATCAGGCCCACATATACCATGTGCAGTGTGTAAAACATGATACAGTCTGTAAGTAGGTGAACATATAATTCTGCATCAGGCCCACATATACCATGTGCAGTGTGTAAAACATGATACAGTCTGTAAGTAGGTGTACATATAATTCTGCATCAGTCCCACATATACCATGTGCAGTGTGTAAGACATGATACAGTCTGTAAGCAGGTGTACATATCATTCTACATCAGGACCACATATACCATTGCAGTGTGTAAAACACGATACAGTCTGTAAGTAGGTGTACATATAATTCTGCATCAGGCCCACATATACCACGTGCAGTGTGTAAAACATGATACAGTCTGTAAGCACGGTACATATATTTCTGCATCAGGCCTACATATACCATGTGCAGTGTGTAAAACATGATACAGTCTATAAGAAGGTGTACATATAATTCTGCATCAGGCCCACATATACCATGTGCAGTGTGTAAGACACGATACAGTCTGTAAGCAGGTGTACATATAATTCTGCATCAGGCCCACATATACCATCTGCAGTGTGTAAGACACAATACAGTTTGTAAGCACGGTACATATACTGTAATTCTGCATCAGGCCCACATATACCATGTGCAGTGTGTAAGACACGATACAGTCTGTAAGAAGGTGTACATATAATTCTGCATCAGGCCTACATATGCCATGTGCAGTGTGTAAAACATGATACAGTCTGTAAGCAGGTGTACATATAATTCTGCATCAGTCCCACATATACCATGTGCAGTGTGTAAGACACGATGCAGTCTGTAAGCAGGTGTACATATAATTCTGCATCAGGCCCACATATACCATGTGCAGTGTGTAAGACACGATACAGTCTGTAAGCACGGTACATATAATTCTGCATCAGGCCCACATATACCATGTGCAGTGTTTAAGACACAATACAGTCTGTAAGCAGGTGTACATATAATTCTGCATCAGGCCCACATAACCATGTGCAGTGTGTAAGACACAATACAGTCTGTAAGCAGGTGTACATATAATTCTGCATCAGGCCCACATATACCATGTGCAGTGTGTAAGACACGATACAGTCTGTAAGCAGGTGTACATATAATTCTGCATCAGGCCCACATATACCAGTGCAGTGTGTAAAACACGATACAGTCTGTAAGTAGGTGTACATATAATTCTGCATCAGGCCCACATATACCACGTGCAGTGTGTAAAACACGATACAGTCTGTAAGCAAGGTACTTATATTTCTGCATCAGGCCTACATATACCATGTGCAGTGTGTAAAACATGATACAGTCTGTAAGAAGGTGTACATATAATTCTGCATCAAGCCCACATATACCATGTGCAGTGTGTAAGACACGATAGAGTCTGTAAGCAGGTGTACATATAATTCTGCATCAGGCCCACATATACCATGTGCTGTGTGTAAGACACGATACAGTCTGTAAGTAGGTGTACATATAATTCTGCATCAGGCCCACATATACCATGTGCAGTGTGTAAGACACGATACAGTATGTAAGCAGGTGTACATATAATTCTACATCAGGACCACATATACCATTGCAGTGTGTAAAACACGATACAGTCTGTAAGTAGGTGTACATATAATTCTGCATCAGGCCCACATATACCATGTGCAGTGTGTAAAACATGATACAGTCTGTAAGTAGGTGTACATATAATTCTGCATCAGTCCCACATATACCATGTGCAGTGTGTAAGACACGATACAGTCTGTAAGCAGGTGTACATATAATTCTACATGAGGCCCACATATACCATGTGCAGTGTGTAAAACATGATACAGTATGTAAGCAGGTGTACATATAATTCTGCATCAGTCCCACATATACCATGTGCAGTGTGTAAGACATGATACAGTTAGTAAGCAGGTGTACATATAATTCTGCATCAGCTCCACATATACCATTTGCAGTGTGTAAAACACGATACAGTCTATAAGCAGGTGTACATATAATTCTGCATCAGGCCCACATATACCATGTGCAGTGTGTAAAACATGATACAGTCTGTAAGTAGGTGAACATATAATTCTGCATCAGGCCCACATATACCATGTGCAGTGTGTAAAACATGATACAGTCTGTAAGTAGGTGTACATATAATTCTGCATCAGTCCCACATATACCATGTGCAGTGTGTAAGACATGATACAGTCTGTAAGCAGGTGTACATATCATTCTACATCAGGACCACATATACCATTGCAGTGTGTAAAACACGATACAGTCTGTAAGTAGGTGTACATATAATTCTGCATCAGGCCCACATATACCACGTGCAGTGTGTAAAACATGATACAGTCTGTAAGCACGGTACATATATTTCTGCATCAGGCCTACATATACCATGTGCAGTGTGTAAAACATGATACAGTCTATAAGAAGGTGTACATATAATTCTGCATCAGGCCCACATATACCATGTGCAGTGTGTAAGACACGATACAGTCTGTAAGCAGGTGTACATATAATTCTGCATCAGCCCACATATACCATGTCCTGTGTGTAAGACACGATACAGTCTGTAAGTAGGTGTACATATAATTCTGCATCAGGCCCACATATACCATGTGCAGTGTGTAAGACACGATACAGTCTGTTAGCAGGTGTACATATAATTCTGCATCAGGCCCACATATACCATGTGCAGTGTGTAAAACATGATACCATCTGTAAGTAGGTATACATATAATTCTGCATCAGGCCCACATATACCATGTGCAGTGTGTAAGACACGATATAGTCTGTAAGTAGGTGTACATATAATTCTGCATCAGCCCCACATATACCATGTGCAGTGTGTAAAACATGATATAGTCTGTAAGTAGGTGTACATATAATTCTGCATCAGGCCCACATATACCATGTGCAGTGTGTAAAACATGATACAGTTTTTAAGCAGGTGTACATATAATTCTGCATCAGGCCCACATATACCATGGGCAGTGTGTAAGACACGATACAGTCTGTAAGTAGGTGTACTTATAATTCTGCATCAGGCCCACATATACCACGTGCAGTGTGTAAAACACGATACAGTCTGTAAGCACGGTACATATAATTCTGCATCAGGCCTACATATACCAGTGCAGTGTGTAAAACATGATACATTCTGTAAGCAGGTGTACATATAATTCTGCATCAGGCCCACATATACCATGTGCAGTGTGTAAAACATGATACAATCTGTAAGCAGGCGTACATATAATTCTGCATCAGGCCCACATTTACCATGTGTAGTGTGTAAGACACGATACAGTCTGTAAGTAGGTGTACATATAATTCTGCATCAGGCCCACATATACCATGTGCAGTGTGTAAGACACGATACAGTCTGTAAGCAGGTGTATATATAATTCTGCATCAGGCCCACATATACCATGTGCACTGTGTAAAACACGATACAGTCTGTAAGCACGGTACATATAATTCTGCATCAGGCCCACATATACCATGTGCAGTGTGTAAAACATGATACAGTCTGAAAGAAGATGTACATATAATTCTGCATCAGGCCCACATATACCATGTGCAGTGTGTAAGACACGATACAGTCTGTAAGCAGGTGTACATATAATTCTGCATCAGGCCCACATATACCACGTGCAGTGTTTAAAACACGATACAGTCTGTAAGCACGGTACATATATTTCTGCATCAGGCCTACATATACCATGTGCAGTGTGTAAAACATGATACAGTCTGTAAGAAGGTGTACATATAATTCTGCATCAGGCCCACATATACCATGTGCAGTGTGTAAGACACGATACAGTCTGTAAGCAGGTGTACATATAATTCTGCATCAGGCCCACATATACCATGTGCAGTGTGTAAGACACGATACAGTCTATAAGCAGGTGTACATATAATTCTGCATCAGGCCCACATATACCATGTGCTGTGTGTAAGACACGATACAGTCTGTAAGCAGGTGTATATATAATTCTGAATCAGGCCCACATATACCAGTGCAGTGTGTAAAACATGATACAATCTGTAAGCAGGTGTACATATAATTCTGCATCAGGCCCACATATACCATGTGTAGTGTGTAAGACACGATACAGTCTGTAAGCAGGTGTACATATAATTCTGCATCAGGCCCACATATACCATGTGCTGTGTGTAAGACACGATACAGTCTGGAAGTAGGTGTACATATAATTCTGCATCAGGCCCACATATACCATGTGCAGTGTGTAAGACACGATACAGTCTGTAAGCAGGTCTATATATAATTCTGAATCAGGCCCACATATACCATGTGCAGTGTGTAAAACACGATACAGTCTGTAAGCACGGTACATATAATTCTGCATCAGGCCCACATATACCATGTGCAGTGTGTAAAACATGATACAGTATGTAAGCAGGTGTACATATAGTTCTGCATCAGTCCCACATATACCATGTGCAGTGTGTAAGACATGATACAGTTAGTAAGCAGGTGTACATATAATTCTGCATCAGCTCCACATATACCATTTGCAGTGTGTAAAACACGATACAGTCTATAAGCAGGTGTACATATAATTCTGCATTAGGCCCACATATACCATGTGCAGTGTGTAAAACATGATACAGTCTGAAAGAAGATGTACATATAATTCTGCATCAGGCCCACATATACCATGTGCAGTGTGTAAGACACGATACAGTCTGTAAGCAGGTGTACATATAATTCTGCATCAGGCCCACATATACCACGTGCAGTGTTTAAAACACGATACAGTCTGTAAGCACGGTACATATATTTCTGCATCAGGCCTACATATACCATGTGCAGTGTGTAAAACATGATACAGTCTGTAAGAAGGTGTACATATAATTCTGCATCAGGCCCACATATACCATGTGCAGTGTGTAAGACACGATACAGTCTGTAAGCAGGTGTACATATAATTCTGCATCAGGCCCACATATACCATGTGCAGTGTGTAAGACACGATACAGTCTATAAGCAGGTGTACATATAATTCTGCATCAGGCCCACATATACCATGTGCTGTGTGTAAGACACGATACAGTCTGTAAGCAGGTGTATATATAATTCTGAATCAGGCCCACATATACCAGTGCAGTGTGTAAAACACGATACAATCTGTAAGCAGGTGTACATATAATTCTGCATCAGGCCCACATATACCATGTGTAGTGTGTAAGACACGATACAGTCTGTAAGCAGGTGTACATATAATTCTGCATCAGGCCCACATATACCATGTGCTGTGTGTAAGACACGATACAGTCTGGAAGTAGTTGTACATATAATTCTGCATCAGGCCCACATATACCATGTGCAGTGTGTAAGACACGATACAGTCTGTAAGCAGGTCTATATATAATTCTGAATCAGGCCCACATATACCATGTGCAGTGTGTAAAACACGATACAGTCTGTAAGCACGGTACATATAATTCTGCATCAGGCCCACATATACCATGTGCAGTGTGTAAAACATGATACAGTATGTAAGCAGGTGTACATATAATTCTGCATCAGTCCCACATATACCATGTGCAGTGTGTAAGACATGATACAGTTAGTAAGCAGGTGTACATATAATTCTGCATCAGCTCCACATATACCATTTGCAGTGTGTAAAACACGATACAGTCTATAAGCAGGTGTACATATAATTCTGCATTAGGCCCACATATACCATGTGCAGTGTGTAAAACATGATACAGTCTGTAAGTAGGTGTACATATAATTCTGCATCAGGCCCGCATATACCATGTGCAGTGTGAAAGACACGATACAGTCTGTAAGCACGTGTACATATAATTCTACATCAGGACCATATATACCATTGCAGTGTGTAAAACACGATACAGTCTGTAAGTAGGTGTACATATAATTCTGCATCAGCCCCACATATACCATGTGCAGTGTGTAAGACACGATACAGTCTGTAAATAGGTGTACATATAATTCTGCATCAGCCCCACATATACCATGTGCAGTGTGTAAACCACGATATAGTCTGTAAGTAGGTGTACATATAATTCTGCATCAGGCCCAGATATACCATGTGCAGTGTGTAAAACATGATACAGTTTGTAAGTAGGTGTACATATAATTCTGCATCAGGCCCACATATACCATGTGCAGTGTGTAAGACACGATACAGTATGTAAGCTGGTGTACATATAATTCTGCATCAGGCCCACATATACCATGTGCAGTGTGTAAGACACGATACAGTCTGTAAGTAGTTGTACATATAATTCTGCATCAGGCCCACATATACCACGTGCAGTGTGTAAAACACGATACAGTCTGTAAGCACGGTACATATAATTCTGCATCAGGCCTACATATACCAGTGCAGTGTGTAAAACATGATACATTTTGTAAGCAGGTGTACATATAATTCTGCATCAGGCCCACATATACCATGTGCAGTGTGTAAAACATGATACAATCTGTAAGCAGGCGTACATATAATTCTGCATCAGGCCCACATATACCATGTGTAGTGTGTAAAACACGATACAGTCTGTAAGCAGGTGTACATATAATTCTGCATCAGCCCACATATACCATGTGCTGTGTGTAAGACACGATACAGTCTGTAAGTAGGTGTACATATAATTCTGCATCAGGCCCACATATACCATGTGCAGTGTGTAAGACACGATACAGTCTGTAAGCAGGTGTATATATAATTCAGCATCAGGCCCACATTTACCATGTGCACTGTGTAAAACACGATACAGTCTGTAAGCACGGTACATATAATTCTGCATCAGGCCCACATATACCATGTGCAGTGTGTAAAACATGATATATTCTGTAAGCAGGTGTAAATATAATTCTGCATCAGGCCCACATATACCATGTGCTGTGTGTAAGACACGATACAGTCTGTAAGCAAGTGTACATATAATTCTGCATCAGGCCCACATAACCATGTGCAGTGTTTAAAACACGATACAGTCTGTAAGCAGGTGTACATATAATTCTGCATCAGGCCCACATATACCACATGCAGTGTTTAAAACACGATACAGTCTGTAAGCACGGTACATATATTTCTCCATCAGGCCTACATATACCATGTGCAGTGTGTAAAACATGATACAGTCTGTAAGAAGGTGTACATATAATTCTGCATCAGGCCCACATATACCGTGTGCAGTGTGTAAGACACGATACAGTCTGTAAGTAGGTGTACATATAATTCTGCATCAGGCCCACATATACCATGTGTAGTGTGTAAAACATGATACCATCTGTAAGTAGGTGTACATATAATTCTGCATCAGGCCCACATATACCAGTGCAGTGTGTAAAACACGATACAATCTGTAAGCAGGTGTACATATAATTCTGCATCAGGCCCACATATACCATGTGTAGTGTGTTAGACACGATACAGTCTGTAAGCAGGTGTAAATATAATTCTGCATCAGGCCCACATATACCATGTGCTGTGTGTAAGACACGATACAGTCTGTAAGCAAGTGTACATATAATTCTGCATCAGGCCCACATAACCATGTGCAGTGTTTAAAACACGATACAGTCTGTAAGCAGGTGTACATATAATTCTGCATCAGGCCCACATATACCACGTGCAGTGTTTAAAACACGATACAGTCTGTAAGCACGGTACATATATTTCTCCATCAGGCCTACATATACCATGTGCAGTGTGTAAAACATGATACAGTCTGTAAGAAGGTGTACATATAATTCTGCATCAGGCCCACATATACCATGTGCAGTGTGTAAGACACGATACAGTCTGTAAGCAGGTGTACATATAATTCTGCATCAGGCCCACATATACCATGTGTAGTGTGTAAAACATGATACCATCTGTAAGTAGGTGTACATATAATTCTGCATCAGGCCCACATATACCAGTGCAGTGTGTAAAAGACGATACAATCTGTAAGCAGGTGTACATATAATTCTGCATCAGGCCCACATATACCATGTGTAGTGTGTTAGACACGATACAGTCTGTAAGCAGGTGTAAATATAATTCTGCATCAGGCCCACATATACCATGTGCTGTGTGTTAGACACGATACAGTCTGTAAGCAGGTGTATATATAATTCTGAATCAGGCCCACATATACCATGTGCAGTGTGTAAGACACGATACAGTTAGTAAGCAGGTGTACATATAATTCTGCATCAGGTCCACATATACCATGTGCAGTGTGTAAAATACGATACAGTCTATAAGCAGGTGTACATATAATTCTGCATTAGGCCCACATATACCATGTGCAGAGTGTAAGACACCATACAGTCTGTAAGCAGGTGTACATATAATTCTGCATCAGGCCCACATATACTATGTGCAGTGTGTAAAACATGATACCATCTGTAAGTAGGTATACATATAATTCTGCATCAGGCCCACATATACCATGTGCAGTGTGTAAGACACGATATAGTCTGTAAGTAGGTGTACATATAATTCTGCATCAGCCCCACATATATCATGTGCAGTGTGTAAAACACGATATAGTCTGTAAGTAGGTCTACATATAATTCTGCATCAGGCCCACATATACCATGTGCAGTGTGTAAAACATGATACAGTTTGTAAGTAGGTGTACATATAATTCTGCATCAGGCCCACATATACCATGTGCAGTGTGTAAGACACGATACAGTATGTAAGCAGGTGGTCATATAATTCTGCATCAGGCCCACATATACCATGTGCAGTGTGTAAGACACGATACAGTCTGTAAGTAGGTGTACATATAATTCTGCATCAGGCCCACATATACCACGTGAAGTGTGTAAAACACGATACAGTTTGTAAGCACGGTACATATAATTCTGCATCAGGCCTACATATACCAGTGCAGTGTGTAAAACATGATATATTCTGTAAGCAGGTGTACATATAATTCTGCATCAGGCCCACATATACCATGTGCAGTGTGTAAAACATGATACAATCTGTAAGCAGGCATACATATAAATCTGCATCAGGCCCACATATACCATGTGTAGTGTGTAAGACAAGATACAGTCTGTAAGCAGATGTACATATAATTCTGCATCAGGCCCACATATACCATGTGCTGTGTGTAAGACACCATACAGTCTGTAAGTAGGTGTACATATAATTCTGCATCAGCCCCACATATACCATGTGCAGTGTGTAAGACACGATACAGTCTGTAAGCAGGTGTATATATAATTCTGCATCAGGCCCACATATACCATGTGCACTGTGTAAAACACGATACAGTCTGTAAGCACGGTACATATAATTCTGCATCAGGCCCACATATACCATGTGCAGTGTGTAAAACATGATACAGTCTGAAAGAAGGTATACATATAATTCTGCATTAGGCCCACATATACCATGTGCAGTGGGTAAGACACAATACAGTCTGTAAGCAGGTGTACATATAATTCTGCATCAGGCCCACATATACCATGTGCAGTGTGTAAGACACGATACAGTCTGTAAGCAGGTGTACATATAATTCTGCATCAGGCCCACATATACCATGTGCAGTGTGTAAGACACGATACAGTCTGTTAGCCCGGTACATATAATTCTGCATCAGGCCCACATATACCATGTGCAGTGTGTAAGACACGATACAGTCTGTTAGCCCGGTACATATAATTCTGCATCAGGCCCACATATACCAGTGCAGTGTGTAAAACACGATACAATCTGTAAGCAGGTGTACATATAATTCTGCATCACGCCCACATATACCATGTGTAGTGTGTTAGACACGATACAGTCTGTAAGCAGGTGTAAATATAATTCTGCATCAGGCCCACATATACCATGTGCTGTGTGTAAGACACGATACAGTCTGTAAGCAAGTGTACATATAATTCTGCATCAGGCCCACATAACCATGTGCAGTGTTTAAAACACGATACAGTCTGTAAGCAGGTGTACATATAATTCTGCATCAGGCCCACATATACCACGTGCAGTGTTTAAAACACGATACAGTCTGTAAGCACGGTACATATATTTCTCCATCAGGCCTACATATACCATGTGCAGTGTGTAAAACATGATACAGTCTGTAAGAAGGTGTACATATAATTCTGCATCAGGCCCACATATACCATGTGCAGTGTGTAAGACACGATACAGTCTGTAAGCAGGTGTACATATAATTCTGCATCAGGCCCACATATACCATGTGTAGTGTGTAAAACATGATACAGTCTGTAAGCAGGTGTACATATAATTCTGCATCAGGCCCACATATACCGTGTGCAGTGTGTAAGACACGATACAGTCTGTAAGTAGGTGTAGGTGTAGGTGTAAGTAGGCCCACATATACCATGTGCAGTCTGTAAGACACGATACAGTCCATAAGCCCGGTACATTTAATTCTGCATCAGGCCCACATATACCATGTGCAGTGTTTAAGACACAATACAGTCTGTAAGCAGGTGTACATATAATTCTGCATCAGGCCCACATAACCCTGTGCAGTGTGTAAGACACGATACAGTCTGTAAGCAGGTGTACATATAATTCTGCATCAGGCCCACATATACCATGTGCAGTGTGTAAGACACGATACAGTCTGTAAGCAGGTGTACATATAATTCTGCATCAGGCCCACATTTACCATGTGCAGTGTGTAAGATACGATACAGTCTGTGCAGTGTGCAGTCTGTGCAGTGTGTAAGACACAATACAGTCTGTAAGCAGGTGTACATATAATTCTGCATCAGGCCCACATATACCGTGTGCAGTGTGTAAGACACGATACAGTCTGTAAGTAGGTGTAGGTGTAGGTGTAAGTAGGCCCACATATACCATGTGCAGTCTGTAAGACACGATACAGTCCATAAGCCCGGTACATTTAATTCTGCATCAGGCCCACATATACCATGTGCAGTGTTTAAGACACGATACAGTCTGGAAGCAGGTGTACATATAATTCTGCATCAGGCCCACATAACCCTGTGCAGTGTGTAAGACACGATACAGTCTGGAAGCAGGTGTACATATAATTCTGCATCAGGCCCACATATACCATGTGCAGTGTGTAAGACACGGTACAGTCTGTAAGCCCGGTACATATAATTCTGCATCAGGCCCACATATACCATGTGCAGTGTTTAAGACACAATACAGTCTGTAAGCAGGTGTACATATAATTCTGCATCAGGCCCACATAACCCTGTGCAGTGTGTAAGACACGATACAGTCTGGAAGCAGGTGTACATATAATTCTGCATCAGGCCCACATATACCATGTGCAGTGTGTAAGACACAATACAGTCTGTAAGCAGGTGTACATATAATTCTGCATCAGGCCCACATTTACCATGTGCAGTGTGTAAGATACGATACAGTCTGTAAGCAGGTGTACATATAATTCTGCATCAGGCCCACATATACCGTGTGCAGTGTGTAAGACACGATACAGTCTGTAAGTAGGTGTACATATAATTCTGCATCAGTCCCACATATACCATGTGCAGTGTGTAAAACACGATGCAGTCTGTAAGCAGGTGTACATATAATTCTGCTTCAGGCCCACATATACAATGTGTAGTGTGTAAAACATGATACCATCTGTAAGTAGGTGTACATATAATTCTGCATCAGGCCCACATATACCAGTGCAGTGTGTAAAACACGATACAATCTGTAAGCAGGTGTACATATAATTCTGCATCAGGCCCACATACACCATGTGTAGTGTGTTAGACACGATACAGTCTGTAAGCAGGTGTAAATATAATTCTGCATCAGGCCCACATATACCATGTGCTGTGTGTAAGACACGATACAGTCTGTAAGCAGGTGTACATATAATTCTGCATCAGGCCCACATATACCATGTGCAGTGTGTAAGACACGATACAGTCTGTAAGCAGCTTATATATAATTCTGAATCAGGCCCACATATACCATGTGCAGTGTGTAAAACACGATACACTCTGTAAGCACGGTACATATAATTCTGCATCAGGCCCACATATACCATGTGCAGTGTGTATAACATGATACAGTCTGTAAGAAGGAGTACATATAATTCTGCATCAGGCCCACATATACCATGTGCAGTGTGTAAAACATGATACAGTTTGTAAGTAGGTGTACATATAATTCTGCATCAGGCCCACATATACCATGTGTAGTGTGTAAGACACGATACAGTATGTAAGCAGATGTACATATAATTCTGCATCAGGCCCACATATACCATGTGCTGTGTGTAAGACACCATACAGTCTGTAAGTAGGTGTACATATAATTCTGCATCAGGCCCACATATACCATGTGCAGTGTGTAAGACACGATACAGTCTGTAAGCAGGTGTATATATAATTCTGCATCAGGCCCACATATACCATGTGCACTGTGTAAAACACGATACAGTCTGTAAGCACGGTACATATAATTCTGCATCAGGCCCACATATACCATGTGCAGTGTGTAAAACATGATACAGTCTGAAAGAAGGTATACATATAATTCGGCATTAGGCCCACATATACCATGTGCAGTGGGTAAGACACAATACAGTCTGTAAGCAGGTGTACATATAATTCTGCATCAGGCCCACATATACCATGTGCAGTGTGTAAGACACGATACAGTCTGTAAGCAGGTGTACATATAATTCTGCATCAGGCCCACATATACCATGTGCAGTGTGTAAGACACGATACAGTCTGTTAGCCCGGTACATATAATTCTGCATCAGGCCCACATATACCATGTGCAGTGTGTAAGACACGGTACAGTCTGTAAGCCCGGTACATATAATTCTGCATCAGGCCCACATATACCATGTGCAGTGTTTAAGACACAATACAGTCTGTAAGCAGGTGTACATATAATTCTGCATCAGGCCCACATAACCCTGTGCAGTGTGTAAGACACGATACAGTCTGTAAGCAGGTGTACATATAATTCTGCATCAGGCCCACATATACCATGTGCAGTGTGTAAGACACGATACAGTCTGTAAGCAGGTGTACATATAATTCTGCATCAGGCCCACATTTACCATGTGCAGTGTGTAAGATACGATACAGTCTGTAAGCAGGTGTACATATAATTCTGCATCAGGCCCACATATACCGTGTGCAGTGTGTAAGACACGATACAGTCTGTAAGTAGGTGTAGGTGTAGGTGTAAGTAGGCCCACATATACCATGTGCAGTCTGTAAGACACGATACAGTCCATAAGCCCGGTACATTTAATTCTGCATCAGGCCCACATATACCATGTGCAGTGTTTAAGACACAATACAGTCTGTAAGCAGGTGTACATATAATTCTGCATCAGGCCCACATAACCCTGTGCAGTGTGTAAGACACGATACAGTCTGTAAGCAGGTGTACATATAATTCTGCATCAGGCCCACATATACCATGTGCAGTGTGTAAGACACGATACAGTCTGTAAGCAGGTGTACATATAATTCTGCATCAGGCCCACATTTACCATGTGCAGTGTGTAAGATACGATACAGTCTGTGCAGTGTGCAGTCTGTGCAGTGTGTAAGACACGATACAGTCTGTAAGCAGGTGTACATATAATTCTGCATCAGGCCCACATATACCGTGTGCAGTGTGTAAGACACGATACAGTCTGTAAGTAGGTGTAGGTGTAGGTGTAAGTAGGCCCACATATACCATGTGCAGTCTGTAAGACACGATACAGTCCATAAGCCCGGTACATTTAATTCTGCATCAGGCCCACATATACCATGTGCAGTGTTTAAGACACAATACAGTCTGTAAGCAGGTGTACATATAATTCTGCATCAGGCCCACATAACCCTGTGCAGTGTGTAAGACACGATACAGTCTGTAAGCAGGTGTACATATAATTCTGCATCAGGCCCACATATACCATGTGCAGTGTGTAAGACACGATACAGTCTGTAAGCAGGTGTACATATAATTCTGCATCAGGCCCACATTTACCATGTGCAGTGTGTAAGATACGATACAGTCTGTAAGCAGGTGTACATGTAATTCTGCATCAGGCCCACATATACCGTGTGCAGTGTGTAAGACACGATACAGTCTGTAAGTAGGTGTACATATAATTCTGCATCAGTCCCACATATACCATGTGCAGTGTGTAAGACACGATGCAGTCTGTAAGCAGGTGTACATATAATTCTGCTTCAGGCCCACATATACCATGTGTAGTGTGTAAAACATGATACCATCTGTAAGTAGGTGTACATATAATTCTGCATCAGGCCCACATATACCAGTGCAGTGTGTAAAACACGATACAATCTGTAAGCAGGTGTACATATAATTCTGCATCATGCCCACATACACCATGTGTAGTGTGTTAGACACGATACAGTCTGTAAGCAGGTGTAAATATAATTCTGCATCAGGCCCACATATACCATGTGCTGTGTGTAAGACACGATACAGTCTGTAAGCAGGTGTACATATAATTCTGCATCAGGCCCACATATACCATGTGCAGTGTGTAAGACACGATACAGTCTGTAAGCAGCTT
Source organism: Taudactylus pleione (assembly GCA_031769625.1). Lineage (NCBI taxonomy): Eukaryota > Metazoa > Chordata > Amphibia > Anura > Myobatrachidae > Taudactylus > Taudactylus pleione. The sequence continues at coordinate 783,334 of JAUIMM010000720.1, forward strand.
ATATATAATTCTGAATCAGGCCCACATATACCATGTGCAGTGTGTAAAACACGATACACTCTGTAAGCACGGTACATATAATTCTGCATCAGGCCCACATATACCATGTGCAGTGTGTATAACATGATACAGTCTGTAAGAAGGAGTACATATAATTCTGCATCAGGCCCACATATACCATGTGTAGTGTGTAAGACACGATACAGGCTGTAAGCAGGTGTACATATAATTCTGCATCAGTCCCACATATACCATGTGCAGTGTGTAAGACACGATACAGTTAGTAAGCAGGTGTACATATAATTCTGCATCAGGTCCACATATACCATGTGCAGTGTGTAAAACACGATACAGTCTATAAGCAGGTGTACATATAATTCTGCATTAGGCCCACATATACCATGTGCAGAGTGTAAGACACCATACAGTCTGTAAGCAGGTGTACATATAATTCTGCATCAGGCCCACATATACTATGTGCAGTGTGTAAAACATGATATCATCTGTAAGTAGGTATACATATAATTCTGCATCAGGCCCACATATACCATGTGCAGTGTGTAAGACACGATATAGTCTGTAAGTAGGTGTACATATAATTCTGCATCAGCCCCACATATATCATGTGCAGTGTGTAAAACACGATATAGTCTGTAAGTAGGTCTACATATAATTCTGCATCAGGCCCCCATATACCATGTGCAGTGTGTAAAACATGATACAGTTTGTAAGTAGGTGTACATATAATTCTGCATCAGGCCCACATATACCATGTGCAGTGTGTAAGACACGATACAGTATGTAAGCAGGTGGTCATATAATTCTGCATCAGGCCCACATATACCATGTGCAGTGTGTAAGACACGATACAGTCTGTAAGTAGGTGTACATATAATTCTGCATCAGGCCCATATATACCACGTGCAGTGTGTAAAATACGATACAGTCTGTAAGCACGGTACATATAATTCTGCATCAGGCCTACATATACCAGTGCAGTGTGTAAAACATGATATATTCTGTAAGCAGGTGTACATATAATTCTGCATCAGGCCCACATATACCATGTGCAGTGTGTAAAACATGATACAATCTGTAAGCAGGCATACATATAAATCTGCATCAGGCCCACATATACCATGTGTAGTGTGTAAGACAAGATACAGTCTGTAAGCAGGTGTACATATAATTCTGCATCAGGCCCACATATACCATGTGCTGTGTGTAAGACACCATACAGTCTGTAAGTAGGTGTACATATAATTCTGCATCAGATCCACATATACCATGTGCAGTGTGTAAGACACGATACAGTCTGTAAGCAGGTGTATATATAATTCTGCATCAGGCCCCCATATATATCATGTGCACTGTGTAAAACACGATACAGTCTGTAAGCACGGTACATATAATTCTGCATCAGGCCCACATATACCATGTGCAGTGTGTAAAACATGATACAGTCTGAAAGAAGGTATACATATAATTCTGCATTAGGCACACATATACCATGTGCAGTGGGTAAGACACAATACAGTCTGTAAGCAGGTGTACATATAATTCTGCATCAGGCCCACATATACCATGTGCAGTGTGTAAGACACGATACAGTCTGTAAGCAGGTGTACATATAATTCTGCATCAGGCCCACATATACCATGTGCAGTGTGTAAGACACGGTACAGTCTGTTAGCCCGGTACATATAATTCTGCATCAGGCCCACATATACCATGTGCAGTCTGTAAGACACGATACAGTCCGTAAGCCCGGTACATTTAATTCTGCATCAGGCCCACATATACCATGTGCAGTGTTTAAGACACAATACAGTCTGTAAGCAGGTGTACATATAATTCTGCATCAGGCCCACATAACCCTGTGCAGTGTGTAAGACACGAAACAGTCTGTAAGCAGGTGTACATATAATTCTGCATCAGGCCCACATATACCATGTGCAGTGTGTAAGACACGATACAGTCTGTAAGCAGGTGTACATATAATTCTGCATCAGGCCCACATTTACCATGTGCAGTGTGTAAGATACGATACAGTCTGTAAGCAGGTGTACATATAATTCTGCATCAGGCCCACATATACCATGTGCAGTGTGTAAGACACGATACAGTCTGTAAGCAGGTGTACATATAATTCTGCATCAGGCCCACATATACCATCTGCAGTGTGTAAGACACAATACAGTCTGTAAGCACGGTACATATACTGTAATTCTGCATCAGGCCCACATATACCATGTGCAGTCTGTAAGACACGATACAGTCCATAAGCCCGGTACATTTAATTCTGCATCAGGCCCACATATACCATGTGCAGTGTTTAAGACACAATACAGTCTGTAAGCAGGTGTACATATAATTCTGCATCAGGCCCACATAACCCTGTGCAGTGTGTAAGACACGATACAGTCTGTAAGCAGGTGTACATATAATTCTGCATCAGGCCCACATATACCATGTGCAGTGTGTAAGACACGATACAGTCTGTAAGCAGGTGTACATATAATTCTGCATCAGGCCCACATTTACCATGTGCAGTGTGTAAGATACGATACAGTCTGTGCAGTGTGCAGTCTGTGCAGTGTGTAAGACACGATACAGTCTGTAAGCAGGTGTACATATAATTCTGCATCAGGCCCACATATACCGTGTGCAGTGTGTAAGACACGATACAGTCTGTAAGTAGGTGTAGGTGTAGGTGTAAGTAGGCCCACATATACCATGTGCAGTCTGTAAGACACGATACAGTCCATAAGCCCGGTACATTTAATTCTGCATCAGGCCCACATATACCATGTGCAGTGTTTAAGACACAATACAGTCTGTAAGCAGGTGTACATATAATTCTGCATCAGGCCCACATAACCCTGTGCAGTGTGTAAGACACGATACAGTCTGTAAGCAGGTGTACATATAATTCTGCATCAGGCCCACATATACCATGTGCAGTGTGTAAGACACGATACAGTCTGTAAGCAGGTGTACATATAATTCTGCATCAGGCCCACATTTACCATGTGCAGTGTGTAAGATACGATACAGTCTGTAAGCAGGTGTACATGTAATTCTGCATCAGGCCCACATATACCGTGTGCAGTGTGTAAGACACGATACAGTCTGTAAGTAGGTGTACATATAATTCTGCATCAGTCCCACATATACCATGTGCAGTGTGTAAGACACGATGCAGTCTGTAAGCAGGTGTACATATAATTCTGCTTCAGGCCCACATATACCATGTGTAGTGTGTAAAACATGATACCATCTGTAAGTAGGTGTACATATAATTCTGCATCAGGCCCACATATACCAGTGCAGTGTGTAAAACACGATACAATCTGTAAGCAGGTGTACATATAATTCTGCATCATGCCCACATACACCATGTGTAGTGTGTTAGACACGATACAGTCTGTAAGCAGGTGTAAATATAATTCTGCATCAGGCCCACATATACCATGTGCTGTGTGTAAGACACGATACAGTCTGTAAGCAGGTGTACATATAATTCTGCATCAGGCCCACATATACCATGTGCAGTGTGTAAGACACGATACAGTCTGTAAGCAGCTTATATATAATTCTGAATCAGGCCCACATATACCATGTGCAGTGTGTAAAACACGATACACTCTGTAAGCACGGTACATATAATTCTGCATCAGGCCCACATATACCATGTGCAGTGTGTATAACATGATACAGTCTGTAAGAAGGAGTACATATAATTCTGCATCAGGCCCACATATACCATGTGTAGTGTGTAAGACACGATACAGGCTGTAAGCAGGTGTACATATAATTCTGCATCAGTCCCACATATACCATGTGCAGTGTGTAAGACACGATACAGTTAGTAAGCAGGTGTACATATAATTCTGCATCAGGTCCACATATACCATGTGCAGTGTGTAAAACACGATACAGTCTATAAGCAGGTGTACATATAATTCTGCATTAGGCCCACATATACCATGTGCAGAGTGTAAGACACCATACAGTCTGTAAGCAGGTGTACATATAATTCTGCATCAGGCCCACATATACTATGTGCAGTGTGTAAAACATGATATCATCTGTAAGTAGGTATACATATAATTCTGCATCAGGCCCACATATACCATGTGCAGTGTGTAAGACACGATATAGTCTGTAAGTAGGTGTACATATAATTCTGCATCAGCCCCACATATATCATGTGCAGTGTGTAAAACACGATATAGTCTGTAAGTAGGTCTACATATAATTCTGCATCAGGCCCACATATACCATGTGCAGTGTGTAAAACATGATACAGTTTGTAAGTAGGTGTACATATAATTCTGCATCAGGCCCACATATACCATGTGCAGTGTGTAAGACACGATACAGTATGTAAGCAGGTGGTCATATAATTCTGCATCAGGCCCACATATACCATGTGCAGTGTGTAAGACACGATACAGTCTGTAAGTAGGTGTACATATAATTCTGCATCAGGCCCATATATACCACGTGCAGTGTGTAAAATACGATACAGTCTGTAAGCACGGTACATATAATTCTGCATCAGGCCTACATATACCAGTGCAGTGTGTAAAACATGATATATTCTGTAAGCAGGTGTACATATAATTCTGCATCAGGCCCACATATACCATGTGCAGTGTGTAAAACATGATACAATCTGTAAGCAGGCATACATATAAATCTGCATCAGGCCCACATATACCATGTGTAGTGTGTAAGACAAGATACAGTCTGTAAGCAGGTGTACATATAATTCTGCATCAGGCCCACATATACCATGTGCTGTGTGTAAGACACCATACAGTCTGTAAGTAGGTGTACATATAATTCTGCATCAGATCCACATATACCATGTGCAGTGTGTAAGACACGATACAGTCTGTAAGCAGGTGTATATATAATTCTGCATCAGGCCCCCATATATATCATGTGCACTGTGTAAAACACGATACAGTCTGTATGCACGGTACATATAATTCTGCATCAGGCCCACATATACCATGTGCAGTGTGTAAAACATGATACAGTCTGAAAGAAGGTATACATATAATTCTGCATTAGGCACACATATACCATGTGCAGTGGGTAAGACACAATACAGTCTGTAAGCAGGTGTACATATAATTCTGCATCAGGCCCACATATACCATGTGCAGTGTGTAAGACACGATACAGTCTGTAAGCAGGTGTACATATAATTCTGCATCAGGCCCACATATACCATGTGCAGTGTGTAAGACACGGTACAGTCTGTTAGCCCGGTACATATAATTCTGCATCAGGCCCACATATACCATGTGCAGTCTGTAAGACACGATACAGTCCGTAAGCCCGGTACATTTAATTCTGCATCAGGCCCACATATACCATGTGCAGTGTTTAAGACACAATACAGTCTGTAAGCAGGTGTACATATAATTCTGCATCAGGCCCACATAACCCTGTGCAGTGTGTAAGACACGAAACAGTCTGTAAGCAGGTGTACATATAATTCTGCATCAGGCCCACATATACCATGTGCAGTGTGTAAGACACGATACAGTCTGTAAGCAGGTGTACATATAATTCTGCATCAGGCCCACATTTACCATGTGCAGTGTGTAAGATACGATACAGTCTGTAAGCAGGTGTACATATAATTCTGCATCAGGCCCACATATACCATGTGCAGTGTGTAAGACACGATACAGTCTGTAAGCAGGTGTACATATAATTCTGCATCAGGCCCACATATACCATCTGCAGTGTGTAAGACACAATACAGTCTGTAAGCACGGTACATATACTGTAATTCTGCATCAGGCCCACATATACCATGTGCAGTGTGTAAGACACGATACAGTCTGAAAGTAGGTGTACATATAATTCTGCATCAGGCCTACATATGCCATGTGCAGTGTGTAAAACATAATACAATCTGTAAGCAGGTGTACATATAATTCTGCATCAGTCCCACATATACCATGTGCAGTGTGTAAGACACGATGCAGTCTGTAAGCAGGTGTACATATAATTCTGCATCAGGCCCACATATACCATGTGCAGTGTGTAAGACACGATACAGTCTGTAAGCACGGTACATATAATTCTGCATCAGGCCCACATATACCATGTGCAGTGTTTAAGACACAATACAGTCTGTAAGCAGGTGTACATATAATTCTGCATCAGGCCCACATAACCATGTGCAGTGTGTAAGACACAATACAGTCTGTAAGCAGGTGTACATATAATTCTGCATCAGGCCCACATATACCATGTGCAGTGTTTAAAACATGATACAGTCTGTAAGCAGGTGTACATATAATTCTGCATCAGGCAAACATATACCATGTGCAGTGTGTAAGACACGATACAGTCTGTAAGTAGGTGTACATATTATTCTACATCAGGCCCACATATACCATGTGCAGTGTGTAAGACACGATACAGTCTGTTAGCCCGGTACATATAATTCTGCATCAGGCCCACATATACCATGTGCAGTGTGTAAGACACGGTACAGTCTGTAAGCCCGGTACATATAATTCTGCATCAGGCCCACATATACCATGTGCAGTGTTTAAGACACAATACAGTCTGTAAGCAGGTGTACATATAATTCTGCATCAGGCCCACATAACCCTGTGCAGTGTGTAAGACACGATACAGTCTGTAAGCAGGTGTACATATAATTCTGCATCAGGCCCACATATACCATGTGCAGTGTGTAAGACACGATACAGTCTGTAAGCAGGTGTACATATAATTCTGCATCAGGCCCACATTTACCATGTGCAGTGTGTAAGATACGATACAGTCTGTAAGCAGGTGTACATATAATTCTGCATCAGGCCCACATATACCGTGTGCAGTGTGTAAGACACGATACAGTCTGTAAGTAGGTGTAGGTGTAGGTGTAAGTAGGCCCACATATACCATGTGCAGTCTGTAAGACACGATACAGTCCATAAGCCCGGTACATTTAATTCTGCATCAGGCCCACATATACCATGTGCAGTGTTTAAGACACAATACAGTCTGTAAGCAGGTGTACATATAATTCTGCATCAGGCCCACATAACCCTGTGCAGTGTGTAAGACACGATACAGTCTGTAAGCAGGTGTACATATAATTCTGCATCAGGCCCACATATACCATGTGCAGTGTGTAAGACACGATACAGTCTGTAAGCAGGTGTACATATAATTCTGCATCAGGCCCACATTTACCATGTGCAGTGTGTAAGATACGATACAGTCTGTGCAGTGTGCAGTCTGTGCAGTGTGTAAGACACGATACAGTCTGTAAGCAGGTGTACATATAATTCTGCATCAGGCCCACATATACCGTGTGCAGTGTGTAAGACACGATACAGTCTGTAAGTAGGTGTAGGTGTAGGTGTAAGTAGGCCCACATATACCATGTGCAGTCTGTAAGACACGATACAGTCCATAAGCCCGATACATTTAATTCTGCATCAGGCCCACATATACCATGTGCAGTGTTTAAGACACAATACAGTCTGTAAGCAGGTGTACATATAATTCTGCATCAGGCCCACATAACCCTGTGCAGTGTGTAAGACACGATACAGTCTGGAAGCAGGTGTACATATAATTCTGCATCAGGCCCACATATACCATGTGCAGTGTGTAAGACACGGTACAGTCTGTAAGCCCGGTACATATAATTCTGCATCAGGCCCACATATACCATGTGCAGTGTTTAAGACACAATACAGTCTGTAAGCAGGTGTACATATAATTCTGCATCAGGCCCACATAACCCTGTGCAGTGTGTAAGACACGATACAGTCTGGAAGCAGGTGTACATATAATTCTGCATCAGGCCCACATATACCATGTGCAGTGTGTAAGACACAATACAGTCTGTAAGCAGGTGTACATATAATTCTGCATCAGGCCCACATTTACCATGTGCAGTGTGTAAGATACGATACAGTCTGTAAGCAGGTGTACATATAATTCTGCATCAGGCCCACATATACCGTGTGCAGTGTGTAAGACACGATACAGTCTGTAAGTAGGTGTACATATAATTCTGCATCAGTCCCACATATACCATGTGCAGTGTGTAAAACACGATGCAGTCTGTAAGCAGGTGTACATATAATTCTGCTTCAGGCCCACATATACAATGTGTAGTGTGTAAAACATGATACCATCTGTAAGTAGGTGTACATATAATTCTGCATCAGGCCCACATATACCAGTGCAGTGTGTAAAACACGATACAATCTGTAAGCAGGTGTACATATAATTCTGCATCAGGCCCACATACACCATGTGTAGTGTGTTAGACACGATACAGTCTGTAAGCAGGTGTAAATATAATTCTGCATCAGGCCCACATATACCATGTGCTGTGTGTAAGACACGATACAGTCTGTAAGCAGGTGTACATATAATTCTGCATCAGGCCCACATATACCATGTGCAGTGTGTAAGACACGATACAGTCTGTAAGCAGCTTATATATAATTCTGAATCAGGCCCACATATACCATGTGCAGTGTGTAAAACACGATACACTCTGTAAGCACGGTACATATAATTCTGCATCAGGCCCACATATACCATGTGCAGTGTGTATAACATGATACAGTCTGTAAGAAGGAGTACATATAATTCTGCATCAGGCCCACATATACCATGTGCAGTGTGTAAAACATGATACAGTTTGTAAGTAGGTGTACATATAATTCTGCATCAGGCCCACATATACCATGTGTAGTGTGTAAGACACGATACAGTATGTAAGCAGATGTACATATAATTCTGCATCAGGCCCACATATACCATGTGCTGTGTGTAAGACACCATACAGTCTGTAAGTAGGTGTACATATAATTCTGCATCAGGCCCACATATACCATGTGCAGTGTGTAAGACACGATACAGTCTGTAAGCAGGTGTATATATAATTCTGCATCAGGCCCACATATACCATGTGCACTGTGTAAAACACGATACAGTCTGTAAGCACGGTACATATAATTCTGCATCAGGCCCACATATACCATGTGCAGTGTGTAAAACATGATACAGTCTGAAAGAAGGTATACATATAATTCGGCATTAGGCCCACATATACCATGTGCAGTGGGTAAGACACAATACAGTCTGTAAGCAGGTGTAAATATAATTCTGCATCAGGCCCACATATACCATGTGCAGTGTGTAAGACACGATACAGTCTGTAAGCAGGTGTACATATAATTCTGCATCAGGCCCACATATACCATGTGCAGTGTGTAAGACACGATACAGTCTGTTAGCCCGGTACATATAATTCTGCATCAGGCCCACATATACCATGTGCAGTGTGTAAGACACGGTACAGTCTGTAAGCCCGGTACATATAATTCTGCATCAGGCCCACATATACCATGTGCAGTGTTTAAGACACAATACAGTCTGTAAGCAGGTGTACATATAATTCTGCATCAGGCCCACATAACCCTGTGCAGTGTGTAAGACACGATACAGTCTGTAAGCAGGTGTACATATAATTCTGCATCAGGCCCACATATACCATGTGCAGTGTGTAAGACACGATACAGTCTGTAAGCAGGTGTACATATAATTCTGCATCAGGCCCACATTTACCATGTGCAGTGTGTAAGATACGATACAGTCTGTAAGCAGGTGTACATATAATTCTGCATCAGGCCCACATATACCGTGTGCAGTGTGTAAGACACAATACAGTCTGTAAGTAGGTGTAGGTGTAGGTGTAAGTAGGCCCACATATACCATGAGCAGTCTGTAAGACACGATACAGTCCATAAGCCCGGTACATTTAATTCTGCATCAGGCCCACATATACCATGTGCAGTGTTTAAGACACAATACAGTCTGTAAGCAGGTGTACATATAATTCTGCATCAGGCCCACATAACCCTGTGCAGTGTGTAAGACACGATACAGTCTGTAAGCAGGTGTACATATAATTCTGCATCAGGCCCACATATACCATGTGCAGTGTGTAAGACACGATACAGTCTGTAAGCAGGTGTACATATAATTCTGCATCAGGCCCACATTTACCATGTGCAGTGTGTAAGATACGATACAGTCTGTGCAGTGTGCAGTCTGTGCAGTGTGTAAGACACGATACAGTCTGTAAGCAGGTGTACATATAATTCTGCATCAGGCCCACATATACCGTGTGCAGTGTGTAAGACACGATACAGTCTGTAAGTAGGTGTAGGTGTAGGTGTAAGTAGGCCCACATATACCATGTGCAGTCTGTAAGACACGATACAGTCCATAAGCCCGGTACATTTAATTCTGCATCAGGCCCACATATACCATGTGCAGTGTTTAAGACACAATACAGTCTGTAAGCAGGTGTACATATAATTCTGCATCAGGCCCACATAACCCTGTGCAGTGTGTAAGACACGATACAGTCTGTAAGCAGGTGTACATATAATTCTGCATCAGGCCCACATATACCATGTGCAGTGTGTAAGACACGATACAGTCTGTAAGCAGGTGTACATATAATTCTGCATCAGGCCCACATTTACCATGTGTAGTGTGTAAGATACGATACAGTCTGTAAGCAGGTGTACATATAATTCTGCATCAGGCCCACATATACCGTGTGCAGTGTGTAAGACACGATACAGTCTGTAAGTAGGTGTACATATAATTCTGCATCAGTCCCACATATACCATGTGCAGTGTGTAAGACACGATGCAGTCTGTAAGCAGGTGTACATATAATTCTGCTTCAGGCCCACATATACCATGTGTAGTGTGTAAAACATGATACCATCTGTAAGTAGGTGTACATATAATTCTGCATCAGGCCCACATATACCATGTGCTGTGTGTAAGACACGATACAGTCTGTAAGCAGGTGTACATATAATTCTGCATCAGGCCCACATATACCATGTGCAGTGTGTAAGACACGATACAGTCTGTAAGCAGCTTATATATAATTCTGAATCAGGCCCACATATACCATGTGCAGTGTGTAAAACACGATACACTCTGTAAGCACGGTACATATAATTCTGCATCAGGCCCACATATACCATGTGCAGTGTGTATAACATGATACAGTCTGTAAGAAGGAGTACATATAATTCTGCATCAGGCCCACATATACCATGTGTAGTGTGTAAGACACGATACAGGCTGTAAGCAGGTGTACATATAATTCTGCATCAGTCCCACATATACCATGTGCAGTGTGTAAGACACGATACAGTTAGTAAGCAGGTGTACATATAATTCTGCATCAGGTCCACATATACCATGTGCAGTGTGTAAAACACGATACAGTCTATAAGCAGGTGTACATATAATTCTGCATTAGGCCCACATATACCATGTGCAGAGTGTAAGACACCATACAGTCTGTAAGCAGGTGTACATATAATTCTGCATCAGGCCCACATATACTATGTGCAGTGTGTAAAACATGATATCATCTGTAAGTAGGTATACATATAATTCTGCATCAGGCCCACATATACCATGTGCAGTGTGTAAGACACGATATAGTCTGTAAGTAGGTGTACATATAATTCTGCATCAGCCCCACATATATCATGTGCAGTGTGTAAAACACGATATAGTCTGTAAGTAGGTCTACATATAATTCTGCATCAGGCCCACATATACCATGTGCAGTGTGTAAAACATGATACAGTTTGTAAGTAGGTGTACATATAATTCTGCATCAGGCCCACATATACCATGTGCAGTGTGTAAGACACGATACAGTATGTAAGCAGGTGGTCATATAATTCTGCATCAGGCCCACATATACCATGTGCAGTGTGTAAGACACGATACAGTCTGTAAGTAGGTGTACATATAATTCTGCATCAGGCCCATATATACCACGTGCAGTGTGTAAAACACGATACAGTCTGTAAGCACGGTACATATAATTCTGCATCAGGCCTACATATACCAGTGCAGTGTGTAAAACATGATATATTCTGTAAGCAGGTGTACATATAATTCTGCATCAGGCCCACATATACCATGTGCAGTGTTTAAAACATGATACAATCTGTAAGCAGGCATACATATAAATCTGCATCAGGCCCACATATACCATGTGTAGTGTGTAAGACAAGATACAGTCTGTAAGCAGGTGTACATATAATTCTGCATCAGGCCCACATATACCATGTGCTGTGTGTAAGACACCATACAGTCTGTAAGTAGGTGTACATATAATTCTGCATCAGATCCACATATACCATGTGCAGTGTGTAAGACACGATACAGTCTGTAAGCAGGTGTATATATAATTCTGCATCAGGCCCCCATATATATCATGTGCACTGTGTAAAACACGATACAGTCTGTAAGCACGGTACATATAATTCTGCATCAGGCCCACATATACCATGTGCAGTGTGTAAAACATGATACAGTCTGAAAGAAGGTATACATATAATTCTGCATTAGGCACACATATACCATGTGCAGTGGGTAAGACACAATACAGTCTGTAAGCAGGTGTACATATAATTCTGCATCAGGCCCACATATACCATGTGCAGTGTGTAAGACACGATACAGTCTGTAAGCAGGTGTACATATAATTCTGCATCAGGCCCACATATACCATGTGCAGTGTGTAAGACACGGTACAGTCTGTTAGCCCGGTACATATAATTCTGCATCAGGCCCACATATACCATGTGCAGTCTGTAAGACACGATACAGTCCGTAAGCCCGGTACATTTAATTCTGCATCAGGCCCACATATACCATGTGCAGTGTTTAAGACACAATACAGTCTGTAAGCAGGTGTACATATAATTCTGCATCAGGCCCACATAACCCTGTGCAGTGTGTAAGACACGAAACAGTCTGTAAGCAGGTGTACATATAATTCTGCATCAGGCCCACATATACCATGTGCAGTGTGTAAGACACGATACAGTCTGTAAGCAGGTGTACATATAATTCTGCATCAGGCCCACATTTACCATGTGCAGTGTGTAAGATACGATACAGTCTGTAAGCAGGTGTACATATAATTCTGCATCAGGCCCACATATACCATGTGCAGTGTGTAAGACACGATACAGTCTGTAAGCAGGTGTACATATAATTCTGCATCAGGCCCACATATACCATCTGCAGTGTGTAAGACACAATACAGTCTGTAAGCACGGTACATATACTGTAATTCTGCATCAGGCCCACATATACCATGTGCAGTGTGTAAGACACGATACAGTCTGAAAGTAGGTGTACATATAATTCTGCATCAGGCCTACATATGCCATGTGCAGTGTGTAAAACATGATACAATCTGTAAGCAGGTGTACATATAATTCTGCATCAGTCCCACATATACCATGTGCAGTGTGTAAGACACGATGCAGTCTGTAAGCAGGTGTACATATAATTCTGCATCAGGCCCACATATACCATGTGCAGTGTGTAAGACACGATACAGTCTGTAAGCACGGTACATATAATTCTGCATCAGGCCCACATATACCATGTGCAGTGTTTAAGACACAATACAGTCTGTAAGCAGGTGTACATATAATTCTGCATCAGGCCCACATAACCATGTGCAGTGTGTAAGACACAATACAGTCTGTAAGCAGGTGTACATATAATTCTGCATCAGGCCCACATATACCATGTGCAGTGTTTAAAACATGATACAGTCTGTAAGCAGGTGTACATATAATTCTGCATCAGGCAAACATATACCATGTGCAGTGTGTAAGACACGATACAGTCTGTAAGTAGGTGTACATATTATTCTGCATCAGGCCCACATATACCATGTGCAGTGTGTAAAACACGATATAATCTGTGAGCACGGTACATATAATTCTGCAACAGGCGTACATATGCCATGTGCAGTGTATAAAAAGTGATACAGTCTGTAAGCAGGTGTACATATAATTCTGCATCAGGCCCACATATACCATGTGCAGTGTGTAAGACACGATGCAGTCTGTAAGCAGGTGTACATATAATTCTGCATCAGGCCCACATATACCACGTGCAGTGTGTAAGACACGATACAGTCTGTAAGCACGGTACATATAATTCTGCATCAGGCCCACATATACCATGTGCAGTGTTTAAGACACAATACAGTCTGTAAGCAGGTGTACATATAATTCTGCATCAGGCCCACATAACCCTGTGCAGTGTGTAAGACATGATACAGTCTGTAAGCAGGTGTACATATAATTCTGCATCAGGCCCACATATACCATGTGCAGTGTGTAAGACACGATACAGTCTGTAAGCAGGTGTACATATAATTCTGCATCAGGCCCACATTTACCATGTGCAGTGTGTAAGATACGATACAGTCTGTAAGCAGGTGTACATATAATTCTGCATCAGGCCCACATATACCGTGTGCAGTGTGTAAGACACGATACAGTCTGTAAGTAGGTGTACATATAATTCTGCATCAGTCCCACATATACCATGTGCAGTGTGTAAGACACGATGCAGTCTGTAAGCAGGTGTACATATAATTCTGCTTCAGGCCCACATATACCATGTGTCGTGTGTAAAACATGATACCATCTGTAAGTAGGTGTACATATAATTCTGCATCAGGCCCACATATACCATGTGCAGTGTGTAAGACACGATACAGTCTGTAAGCAGCTTATATATAATTCTGAATCAGGCCCACATATACCATGTGCAGTGTGTAAAACACGATACACTCTGTAAGCACGGTACATATAATTCTGCATCAGGCCCACATATACCATGTGCAGTGTGTATAACATAATACAGTCTATAAGAAGGAGTACATATAATTCTGCATCAGGCCCACATAACCCTGTGCAGTGTGTAAGACACGATACAGTCTGTAAGCAGGTGTACATATAATTCTGCATCAGGCCCACATATACCATGTGCAGTGTGTAAGACACGATACAGTCTGTAAGCAGGTGTACATATAATTCTGCATCAGGCCCACATTTACCATGTGCAGTGTGTAAGATACGATACAGTCTGTAAGCAGGTGTACATATAATTCTGCATCAGGCCCACATATACCGTGTGCAGTGTGTAAGACACGATACAGTCTGTAAGTAGGTGTAGGTGTAGGTGTAAGTAGGCCCACATATACCATGTGCAGTCTGTAAGACACGATACAGTCCATAAGCCCGGTACATTTAATTCTGCATCAGGCCCACATATACCATGTGCAGTGTTTAAGGCACAATACAGTCTGTAAGCAGGTGTACATATAATTCTGCATCAGGCCCACATAACCCTGTGCAGTGTGTAAGACACGATACAGTCTGTAAGCAGGTGTACATATAAATCAGCATCAGGCCCACATTTACCATGTGCAGTGTGTAAGATACGATACAGTCTGTAAGCAGGTGTACATATAATTCTGCATCAGGCCCACATATACCGTGTGCAGTGTGTAAGACACGATACAGTCTGTAAGTAGGTGTACATATAATTCTGCATCAGTCCCACATATACCATGTGCAGTGTGTAAGACACGATGCAGTCTGTAAGCAGGTGTACATATAATTCTGCTTCAGGCCCACATATACCATGTGTAGTGTGTAAAACATGATACCATCTGTAAGTAGGTGTACATATAATTCTGCATCAGGCCCACATATACCAGTGCAGTGTGTAAAACACGATACAATCTGTAAGCAGGTGTACATATAATTCTGCATCATGCCCACATACACCATGTGTAGTGTGTTAGACACGATACAGTCTGTAAGCAGGTGTAAATATAATTCTGCATCAGGCCCACATATACCATGTGCTGTGTGTAAGACACGATACAGTCTGTAAGCAGGTGTACATATAATTCTGCATCAGGCCCACATATACCATGTGCAGTGTGTAAGACACGATACAGTCTGTAAGCAGCTTATATATAATTCTGAATCAGGCCCACATATACCATGTGCAGTGTGTAAAACACGATACACTCTGTAAGCACGGTACATATAATTCTGCATCAGGCCCACATATACCATGTGCAGTGTGTATAACATGATACAGTCTGTAAGAAGGAGTACATATAATTCTGCATCAGGCCCACATATACCATGTGTAGTGTGTAAGACACGATACAGGCTGTAAGCAGGTGTACATATAATTCTGCATCAGTCCCACATATACCATGTGCAGTGTGTAAGACACGATACAGTTAGTAAGCAGGTGTACATATAATTCTGCATCAGGTCCACATATACCATGTGCAGTGTGTAAAACACGATACAGTCTATAAGCAGGTGTACATATAATTCTGCATTAGGCCCACATATACCATGTGCAGAGTGTAAGACACCATACAGTCTGTAAGCAGGTGTACATATAATTCTGCATCAGGCCCACATATACTATGTGCAGTGTGTAAAACATGATATCATCTGTAAGTAGGTATACATATAATTCTGCATCAGGCCCACATATACCATGTGCAGTGTGTAAGACACGATATAGTCTGTAAGTAGGTGTACATATAATTCTGCATCAGCCCCACATATATCATGTGCAGTGTGTAAAACACGATATAGTCTGTAAGTAGGTCTACATATAATTCTGCATCAGGCCCACATATACCATGTGCAGTGTGTAAAACATGATACAGTTTGTAAGTAGGTGTACAAATAATTCTGCATCAGGCCCACATATACCATGTGCAGTGTGTAAGACACGATACAGTATGTAAGCAGGTGGTCATATAATTCTGCATCAGGCCCACATATACCATGTGCAGTGTGTAAGACACGATACAGTCTGTAAGCAGGTGTACATATAATTCTGCATCAGGCCCACATATACCATGTGCAGTGTGTAAGACACGGTACAGTCTGTTAGCCCGGTACATATAATTCTGCATCAGGCCCACATATACCATGTACAGTCTGTAAGACACGATACAGTCCGTAAGCCCGGTACATTTAATTCTGCATCAGGCCCACATATACCATGTGCAGTGTTTAAGACACAATACAGTCTGTAAGCAGGTGTACATATAATTCTGCATCAGGCCCACATAACCCTGTGCAGTGTGTAAGACACGAAACAGTCTGTAAGCAGGTGTACATATAATTCTGCATCAGGCCCACATATACCATGTGCAGTGTGTAAGACACGATACAGTCTGTAAGCAGGTGTACATATAATTCTGCATCAGGCCCACATTTACCATGTGCAGTGTGTAAGATACGATACAGTCTGTAAGCAGGTGTACATATAATTCTGCATCAGGCCCACATATACCATGTGCAGTGTGTAAGACACGATACAGTCTGTAAGCAGGTGTACATATAATTCTGCATCAGGCCCACATATACCATCTGCAGTGTGTAAGACACAATACAGTCTGTAAGCACGGTACATATACTGTAATTCTGCATCAGGCCCACATATACCATGTGCAGTGTGTAAGACACGATACAGTCTGAAAGTAGGTGTACATATAATTCTGCATCAGGCCTACATATGCCATGTGCAGTGTGTAAAACATGATACAATCTGTAAGCAGGTGTACATATAATTCTGCATCAGTCCCACATATACCATGTGCAGTGTGTAAGACACGATGCAGTCTGTAAGCAGGTGTACATATAATTCTGCATCAGGCCCACATATACCATGTGCAGTGTGTAAGACACGATACAGTCTGTAAGCACGGTACATATAATTCTGCATCAGGCCCACATATACCATGTGCAGTGTTTAAGACACAATACAGTCTGTAAGCAGGTGTACATATAATTCTGCATCAGGCCCACATAACCATGTGCAGTGTGTAAGACACAATACAGTCTGTAAGCAGGTGTACATATAATTCTGCATCAGGCCCACATATACCATGTGCAGTGTTTAAAACATGATACAGTCTGTAAGCAGGTGTACATATAATTCTGCATCAGGCAAACATATACCATGTGCAGTGTGTAAGACACGATACAGTCTGTAAGTAGGTGTACATATTATTCTGCATCAGGCCCACATATACCATGTGCAGTGTGTAAAACACGATATAATCTGTGAGCACGGTACATATAATTCTGCAACAGGCCTACATATGCCATGTGCAGTGTATAAAAAGTGATACAGTCTGTAAGCAGGTGTACATATAATTCTGCATCAGGCCCACATATACCATGTGCAGTGTGTAAGACACGATGCAGTCTGTAAGCAGGTGTACATATAATTCTGCATCAGGCCCACATATACCATGTGCAGTGTGTAAGACACGATACAGTCTGTAAGCACGGTACATATAATTCTGCATCAGGCCCACATATACCATGTGCAGTGTTTAAGACACAATACAGTCTGTAAGCAGGTGTACATATAATTCTGCATCAGGCCCACATAACCCTGTGCAGTGTGTAAGACACGATACAGTCTGTAAGCAGGTGTACATATAATTCTGCATCAGGCCCACATATACCATGTGCAGTGTGTAAGACACGATACAGTCTGTAAGCAGGTGTACATATAATTCTGCATCAGGCCCACATTTACCATGTGCAGTGTGTAAGATACGATACAGTCTGTAAGCAGGTGTACATATAATTCTGCATCAGGCCCACATATACCGTGTGCAGTGTGTAAGACACGATACAGTCTGTAAGTAGGTGTACATATAATTCTGCATCAGTCCCACATATACCATGTGCAGTGTGTAAGACACGATGCAGTCTGTAAGCAGGTGTACATATAATTCTGCTTCAGGCCCACATATACCATGTGTAGTGTGTAAAACATGATACCATCTGTAAGTAGGTGTACATATAATTCTGCATCAGGCCCACATATACCATGTGCAGTGTGTAAGACACGATACAGTCTGTAAGCAGCTTATATATAATTCTGAATCAGGCCCACATATACCATGTGCAGTGTGTAAAACACGATACACTCTGTAAGCACGGTACATATAATTCTGCATCAGGCCCACATATACCATGTGCAGTGTGTATAACATAATACAGTCTATAAGAAGGAGTACATATAATTCTGCATCAGGCCCACATAACCCTGTGCAGTGTGTAAGACACGATACAGTCTGTAAGCAGGTGTACATATAATTCTGCATCAGGCCCACATATACCATGTGCAGTGTGTAAGACACGATACAGTCTGTAAGCAGGTGTACATATAATTCTGCATCAGGCCCACATTTACCATGTGCAGTGTGTAAGATACGATACAGTCTGTAAGCAGGTGTACATATAATTCTGCATCAGGCCCACATATACCGTGTGCAGTGTGTAAGACACGATACAGTCTGTAAGTAGGTGTAGGTGTAGGTGTAAGTAGGCCCACATATACCATGTGCAGTCTGTAAGACACGATACAGTCCATAAGCCCGGTACATTTAATTCTGCATCAGGCCCACATATACCATGTGCAGTGTTTAAGGCACAATACAGTCTGTAAGCAGGTGTACATATAATTCTGCATCAGGCCCACATAACCCTGTGCAGTGTGTAAGACACGATACAGTCTGTAAGCAGGTGTACATATAAATCAGCATCAGGCCCACATTTACCATGTGCAGTGTGTAAGATACGATACAGTCTGTAAGCAGGTGTACATATAATTCTGCATCAGGCCCACATATACCGTGTGCAGTGTGTAAGACACGACACAGTCTGTAAGTAGGTGTACATATAATTCTGCATCAGTCCCACATATACCATGTGCAGTGTGTAAGACACGATGCAGTCTGTAAGCAGGTGTACATATAATTCTGCTTCAGGCCCACATATACCATGTGTAGTGTGTAAAACATGATACCATCTGTAAGTAGGTGTACATATAATTCTGCATCAGGCCCACATATACCAGTGCAGTGTGTAAAACACGATACAATCTGTAAGCAGGTGTACATATAATTCTGCATCATGCCCACATACACCATGTGTAGTGTGTTAGACACGATACAGTCTGTAAGCAGGTGTAAATATAATTCTGCATCAGGCCCACATATACCATGTGCTGTGTGTAAGACACGATACAGTCTGTAAGCAGGTGTACATATAATTCTGCATCAGGCCCACATATACCATGTGCAGTGTGTAAGACACGATACAGTCTGTAAGCAGCTTATATATAATTCTGAATCAGGCCCACATATACCATGTGCAGTGTGTAAAACACGATACACTCTGTAAGCACGGTACATATAATTCTGCATCAGGCCCACATATACCATGTGCAGTGTGTATAACATGATACAGTCTGTAAGAAGGAGTACATATAATTCTGCATCAGGCCCACATATACCATGTGTAGTGTGTAAGACACGATACAGGCTGTAAGCAGGTGTACATATAATTCTGCATCAGTCCCACATATACCATGTGCAGTGTGTAAGACACGATACAGTTAGTAAGCAGGTGTACATATAATTCTGCATCAGGTCCACATATACCATGTGCAGTGTGTAAAACACGATACAGTCTATAAGCAGGTGTACATATAATTCTGCATTAGGCCCACATATACCATGTGCAGAGTGTAAGACACCATACAGTCTGTAAGCAGGTGTACATATAATTCTGCATCAGGCCCACATATACTATGTGCAGTGTGTAAAACATGATATCATCTGTAAGTAGGTATACATATAATTCTGCATCAGGCCCACATATACCATGTGCAGTGTGTAAGACACGATATAGTCTGTAAGTAGGTGTACATATAATTCTGCATCAGCCCCACATATATCATGTGCAGTGTGTAAAACACGATATAGTCTGTAAGTAGGTCTACATATAATTCTGCATCAGGCCCACATATACCATGTGCAGTGTGTAAAACATGATACAGTTTGTAAGTAGGTGTACAAATAATTCTGCATCAGGCCCACATATACCATGTGCAGTGTGTAAGACACGATACAGTATGTAAGCAGGTGGTCATATAATTCTGCATCAGGCCCACATATACCATGTGCAGTGTGTAAGACACGATACAGTCTGTAAGTAGGTGTACATATAATTCTGCATCAGGCCCATATATACCACGTGCAGTGTGTAAAACACGATACAGTCTGTAAGCACGGTACATATAATTCTGCATCAGGCCTACATATACCAGTGCAGTGTGTAAAACATGATATATTCTGTAAGCAGGTGTACATATAATTCTGCATCAGGCCCACATATACCATGTGCAGTGTGTAAAACATGATACAATCTGTAAGCAGGCATACATATAAATCTGCATCAGGCCCACATATACCATGTGTAGTGTGTAAGACAAGATACAGTCTGTAAGCAGGTGTACATATAATTCTGCATCAGGCCCACATATACCATGTGCAGTGTGTAAGACACGATACAGTTAGTAAGCAGGTGTACATATAATTCTGCATCAGGTCCACATATACCATGTGCAGTGTGTAAAACACGATACAGTCTATAAGCAGGTGTACATATAATTCTGCATTAGGCCCACATATACCATGTGCAGAGTGTAAGACACCATACAGTCTGTAAGCAGGTGTACATATAATTCTGCATCAGGCCCACATATACTATGTGCAGTGTGTAAAACATGATATCATCTGTAAGTAGGTATACATATAATTCTGCATCAGGCCCACATATACCATGTGCAGTGTGTAAGACACGATATAGTCTGTAAGTAGGTGTACATATAATTCTGCATCAGCCCCACATATATCATGTGCAGTGTGTAAAACACGATATAGTCTGTAAGTAGGTCTACATATAATTCTGCATCAGGCCCACATATACCATGTGCAGTGTGTAAAACATGATACAGTTTGTAAGTAGGTGTACATATAATTCTGCATCAGGCCCACATATACCATGTGCAGTGTGTAAGACACGATACAGTATGTAAGCAGGTGGTCATATAATTCTGCATCAGGCCCACATATACCATGTGCAGTGTGTAAGACACGATACAGTCTGTAAGTAGGTGTACATATAATTCTGCATCAGGCCCATATATACCACGTGCAGTGTGTAAAACACGATACAGTCTGTAAGCACGGTACATATAATTCTGCATCAGGCCTACATATACCAGTGCAGTGTGTAAAACATGATATATTCTGTAAGCAGGTGTACATATAATTCTGCATCAGGCCCACATATACCATGTGCAGTGTGTAAAACATGATACAATCTGTAAGCAGGCATACATATAAATCTGCATCAGGCCCACATATACCATGTGTAGTGTGTAAGACAAGATACAGTCTGTAAGCAGGTGTACATATAATTCTGCATCAGGCCCACATATACCATGTGCTGTGTGTAAGACACCATACAGTCTGTAAGTAGGTGTACATATAATTCTGCATCAGATCCACATATACCATGTGCAGTGTGTAAGACACGATACAGTCTGTAAGCAGGTGTATATATAATTCTGCATCAGGCCCCCATATATATCATGTGCACTGTGTAAAACACGATACAGTCTGTAAGCACGGTACATATAATTCTGCATCAGGCCCACATATACCATGTGCAGTGTGTAAAACATGATACAGTCTGAAAGAAGGTATACATATAATTCTGCATTAGGCCCACATATACCATGTGCAGTGGGTAAGACACAATACAGTCTGTAAGCAGGTGTACATATAATTCTGCATCAGGCCCACATATACCATGTGCAGTGTGTAAGACACGATACAGTCTGTAAGCAGGTGTACATATAATTCTGCATCAGGCCCACATATACCATGTGCAGTGTGTAAGACACGGTACAGTCTGTTAGCCCGGTACATATAATTCTGCATCAGGCCCACATATACCATGTGCAGTCTGTAAGACACGATACAGTCCGTAAGCCCGGTACATTTAATTCTGCATCAGGCCCACATATACCATGTGCAGTGTTTAAGACACAATACAGTCTGTAAGCAGGTGTACATATAATTCTGCATCAGGCCCACATAACCCTGTGCAGTGTGTAAGACACGAAACAGTCTGTAAGCAGGTGTACATATAATTCTGCATCAGGCCCACATATACCATGTGCAGTGTGTAAGACACGATACAGTCTGTAAGCAGGTGTACATATAATTCTGCATCAGGCCCACATTTACCATGTGCAGTGTGTAAGATACGATACAGTCTGTAAGCAGGTGTACATATAATTCTGCATCAGGCCCACATATACCATGTGCAGTGTGTAAGACACGATACAGTCTGTAAGCAGGTGTACATATAATTCTGCATCAGGCCCACATATACCATCTGCAGTGTGTAAGACACAATACAGTCTGTAAGCACGGTACATATACTGTAATTCTGCATCAGGCCCACATATACCATGTGCAGTGTGTAAGACACGATACAGTCTGAAAGTAGGTGTACATATAATTCTGCATCAGGCCTACATATGCCATGTGCAGTGTGTAAAACATGATACAATCTGTAAGCAGGTGTACATATAATTCTGCATCAGTCCCACATATACCATGTGCAGTGTGTAAGACACGATGCAGTCTGTAAGCAGGTGTACATATAATTCTGCATCAGGCCCACATATACCATGTGCAGTGTGTAAGACACGATACAGTCTGTAAGCACGGTACATATAATTCTGCATCAGGCCCACATATACCATGTGCAGTGTTTAAGACACAATACAGTCTGTAAGCAGGTGTACATATAATTCTGCATCAGGCCCTTATAACCATGTGCAGTGTGTAAGACACAATACAGTCTGTAAGCAGGTGTACATATAATTCTGCATCAGGCCCACATATACCATGTGCAGTGTTTAAAACATGATACAGTCTGTAAGCAGGTGTACATATAATTCTGCATCAGGCAAACATATACCATGTGCAGTGTGTAAGACACGATACAGTCTGTAAGTAGGTGTACATATTATTCTGCATCAGGCCCACATATACCATGTGCAGTGTGTAAAACACGATATAATCTGTGAGCACGGTACATATAATTCTGCAACAGGCCTACATATGCCATGTGCAGTGTATAAAAAGTGATACAGTCTGTAAGCAGGTGTACATATAATTCTGCATCAGGCCCACATATACCATGTGCAGTGTGTAAGACACGATGCAGTCTGTAAGCAGGTGTACATATAATTCTGCATCAGGCCCACATATACCATGTGCAGTGTGTAAGACACGATACAGTTTGTAAGCAGGTGTAAATATAATTCTGCATCAGACCCACATATACCATGTGCAGTGTGTAAGACACAATACAATCTGTAAGCAGGTGTACATATAATTCTGCATCAGGCCCACATAACCATGTGCAGTGTGTAAGACACGATACAGTCTGTAAGCAGGTGTACATTTAATTCTGCATCAGGCCCACATATACCATATGCAGTGTGTAAGACACGATACAGTCTGTAAGCACGGTACATATAATTCTGCATCAGGCCCACATATACCATGTGCAGTGTTTAAGACACAATACAGTCTGTAAGCAGGTGTACATATAATTCTGCATCAGGCCCACATAACCCTGTGCAGTGTGTAAGACACGATACAGTCTGTAAGCAGGTGTACATATAATTCTGCATCAGGCCCACATATACCATGTGCAGTGTGTAAGACACGATACAGTCTGTAAGCAGGTGTACATATAATTCTGCATCAGGCCCACATTTACCATGTGCAGTGTGTAAGATACGATACAGTCTGTAAGCAGGTGTACATATAATTCTGCATCAGGCCCACATATACCATGTGCAGTGTGTAAGACACGATACAGTCTGTAAGTAGGTGTACATATAATTCTGCATCAGTCCCACATATACCATGTGCAGTGTGTAAGACACGATGCAGTCTGTAAGCAGGTGTACATATAATTCTGCTTCAGGCCCACATATATCATGTGTAGTGTGTAAAACATGATACCATCTGTAAGTAGGTGTACATATAATTCTGCATCAGGCCCACATATACCATGTGCAGTGTGTAAGACACGATACAGTCTGTAAGCAGCTTATATATAATTCTGAATCAGGCCCACATATACCATGTGCAGTGTGTAAAACACGATACACTCTGTAAGCACGGTACATATAATTCTGCATCAGGCCCACATATACCATGTGCAGTGTGTATAACATGATACAGTCTGTAAGAAGGAGTACATATAATTCTGCATCAGGCCCACATATACCATGTGTAGTGTGTAAGACACGATACAGGCTGTAAGCAGGTGTACATATAATTCTGCATCAGTCCCACATATACCATGTGCAGTGTGTAAGACACGATACAGTTAGTAAGCAGGTGTACATATAATTCTGC
>JAUIMM010000721.1:0-12500 GCA_031769625.1 Taudactylus pleione
AGAGCTGGTGACGGTCTGGTGTTGGTGGGGTGAGAGCCGCTGACGGGTCTGGTGTTGGTGTGGGTGAGAGCCGGTGACAGGTCTGGTGTTGGTGGGGTGACAGGTCTGGTGTTGGTGGGGTGAGAGCTGGTGACAGGTCTGGTGTTGGTGGGGTGAGAGCTGGTGACGGGTCTGGTGTTGGTGGGGTGAGAGCTGGTGACAGGTCTGGTGTTGGTGGGGTGAGAGCTGGTGACAGGTCTGGTGTGGTGGTGTGAGAGCTGGTGACAGGTCTGGTGTTGGTGGGGTGAGAGCCGGTGACGGGTCGGGTGTTGGTGGGGTGAGAGCCGGTGACGGGTCTGGGTGTTGGTGGGGTGAGAGCTGGTGACAGGTCTGGTGTTGGTGGGTGACAGGTCTGTGTTGGTGGGGTGAGAGCTGGTGACAGGTCTGGTGTTGGTGGGGGTGAGAGCTGGTGACGGGTCTGGTGTTGGTGGGGTGAGAGCTGGTGACAGGTCTGGTGTTGGTGGGGTGAGAGCTGGTGACAGATCTGGTGTTGGTGGGGTGAGAGCTGGTGACAGGTCTGGTGTTGGTGGGGTGAGAGCTGGTGAAGGGTCTGGTGTTGGTGGGTGAGAGCCGGTGACAGGTCTGGTGTTGGTGGGGTGAGAGCTGGTGACAGGTCGAGTGTTGGTGGGGTGAGAGCCGCTGAAGGGTCTGGTGTTGGTTTGGGTGAGAGCCGGTGAAGGGTCTGGTGTTGGTGGGGTGACAGGTCTGGTGTTGGTGGGGTGAGAGCCGGTGACAGGTCTGGTGTTGGTGGGGAGAGAGCCGGTGACAGGTCTGGTGTTGGTGGGGTGAGAGCCGGTGACGGGTCTGGTGTTGGTGGGGTGAGAGCTGGTGACAGGTCTGGTGTTGGTGGGGTGAGAGCTGGTGACGGGTCTGGTGTTGGTGGGGTGAGAGCAGGTGACGGGTCTGGTGTTGGTGGGGTGAGAGCAGGTGACGGGTCTGGTGTTGGTGGGGTGACAGGTCTGGTGTTGGTGGGGTGAGAGCTGGTGACAGGTAGGTCTGGTGTTGGTGGGGTGAGAGCTGGTGACGGGTCTGGTGTTGGTGGGGTGAGAGCTGGTGACGGGTCTGGTGTTGGTGGGGTGAGAGCAGGTGACGGGTCTGGTGTTGGTGGGGTGAGAGCAGGTGACGGGTCTGGTGTTGGTGGTGTGAGAGCAGGTGACGGGTCTGGTGTTGGTGGGGTGAGAGCCGGTGACGGGTCTGGTGTTGGTGGGGTGAGAGCCGGTGACGGGTCGGGTGTTGGTGGGGTGAGAGCAGGTGACGGGTCTGGTGTTGGTGGGGTGAGAGCAGGTGACGGGTCTGGTGTTGGTGGGGTGAGAGCCGGTGACGGGTCTGGTGTTGGTGGGGTGAGAGCCGGTGACGGGTCGGGTGTTGGTGGGGTGAGAGCAGGTGACGGGTCGGGTGTTGGTGGGGTGAGAGCAGGTGACGGGTCTGGTGTTGGTGGGGTGAGAGCTGGTGACGGGTCTGGTGTTGGTGGGGTGAGAGCCGCTGACGGGTCTGGTGTTGGTGGGGTGAGAGCCGCTGACGGGTCTGGTGTTGGTGGGGTGAGAGCCGGTGACAGGTCTGGTGTTGGTGGGGTGACAGGTCTGGTGTTGGTGGGGTGAGAGCTGGTGACAGGTCTGGTGTTGGTGGGGTGAGAGCTGGTGACGGGTCTGGTGTTGGTGGGGTGAGAGCTGGTGACAGGTCTGGTGTTGGTGGGGTGAGAGCTGGTGACAGGTCTGGTGTTGGTGGTGTGAGAGCTGGTGACAGGTCTGGTGTTGGTGGGGTGAGAGCCGGTGACGGGTCGGGTGTTGGTGGGGTGAGAGCCGGTGACGGGTCTGGTGTTGGTGGGGTGAGAGCTGGTGACAGGTCTGGTGTTGGTGGGGTGACAGGTCTGGTGTTGGTGGGGTGAGAGCTGGTGACAGGTCTGGTGTTGGTGGGGTGAGAGCTGGTGACGGGTCTGATGTTGGTGGGGTGAGAGCTGGTGACAGGTCTGATGTTGGTGGGGTGAGAGCTGGTGACAGGTCTGGTGTTGGTGGGGTGAGAGCTGGTGACAGATCTGGTGTTGGTGGGGTGAGAGCTGGTGACAGGTCTGGTGTTGGTGGGGTGAGAGCCGGTGAAGGGTCTGGTGTTGGTGGGGTGAGAGCCGGTGACAGGTCTGGTGTTGGTGGGGTGAGAGCTGGTGACAGGTCGAGTGTTGGTGGGGTGAGAGCCGCTGAAGGGTCTGGTGTTGGTTTGGGTGAGAGCCGGTGAAGGGTCTGGTGTTGGTGGGGTGACAGGTCTGGTGTTGGTGGGGTGAGAGCCGGTGACAGGTCTGGTGTTGGTGGGGTGAGAGCCGGTGACAGGTCTGGTGTTGGTGGGGTGAGAGCCGGTGACCGGTCTGGTGTTGGTTTGGGTGAGAGCCGGTGAAGGGTCTGGTGTTGGTGGGGTGAGAGCCGGTGAAGGGTCTGGTGTTGGTGGGGTGAGAGCCGATGAAGGGTCTGGTGTTGGTGGGGTGAGAGCCGGTGAAGGGTCTGGTGTTGGGTGGGGTGAGAGCCGGTGAAGGGTCTGGTGTTGGTGGGGTGAGAACCGGTGAAAGGTTTTGGTGTTGGTGGGGTGAGAGCCGGTGAAGGGTCTTGGTGTTGGTTTGGGTGAGAGCTGGTGAAGGGTCTGGTGTTGGTGGGGTGAGAGCCGGAGAAGGGTCTGGGGTCGGTTTAGGTGAGAGCTGGTGTTGGTGGGGTGAGAGCTGGTGACAGGTTTGGATTTGTTGAGTGAGATCTTTTGACTGGTTTGGTATTTTTGGGGTGAGTTATCGTGACAAGCCTGGTGTTATTGAGATGAGGTAACCAGTTATAACTGGTACTGTTGAGGTGAGTTATCCGGTGACAGGATAAATATTGTTGGTGTGAGATATCCGATGGCTAATCTGGATTTGGTTTTATTGGGGGTGAGATCCTGAGTTGGGTTTGTCATCATTGACTTGTACGGTTTGTTTTTTTGTTTTAAGGTTCCGGTGACTGCGAGTGGAGGGATTATATCTGTCACCTCCCCACATGGGGATAGTTTGGGTAGATTTGACGAAGTTACTGGAAAGAGCCATCCAGATCCCGCACGGAATGAACCTATCTCTACCCACCTCTGTCCTGTGTCTGGGATCTCATTATTGTTCAGTTTTAAGGACCATGTAAGAAACTCCAGAACGCAATCTTGGGATCACTTGGGCATGTGACCAGGTCTCAGCTATGGAATCTTATGGAGATCCTGAAACATGCAGTGTTGGGGATACCCATGGACTGATGATAAACAGCCAGGGGTCTTGCCGCTTGCGTCCCTCCTCTTACCGGGCCCTACGCAGCGCTGTCTCCAACCTGGCACGTATTGATGACTTCTACTGTGAGAAGATCGGGTCTGGTTTCTTCTCCGAGGTATTCAAGGTGAGAATCTAATATCTACACGGGTTCTGGAAGTGTTACTCTGTGCCATGCCGCAGAGTGGTGCCAGCTTTACCGGATAGGCTCTCTGGGCACTGGTGTAGGGTGATGAGCTCTTTAAGCGGTATGGAATCATGTTCAGTATTCTGATGTTTACTTGCAGTATATAATGGGGGGATTTCAATTCAAAGCGTTGCGCTGAGTCGATGTACGGCTGAGCACATATCCGGTACTTACGGTAGTGCCGACAAGTTTTCCCTCGCATTTCTATGGGGTGCAATGGAGAACTCGTGGTGGCGGCTGGTGCTATGTGCTGTTCACTCCGGTGCTGGTTTATAAGCAGAGGAGTTAAATGTTGCAGCATCGTACATGAATGTGATATGACCTGTCCTGTATGTAGTATGTATAGTGTGACATGCGTGTGTATTAGAGCTACATGCGGTGTGTGCTTGAAATAAACACGATTTGGTTAATTAAACCTGTAATGTATGACAAACGTGGACCAGCTCAGTATTAATTATGTAACTTTAGGATCGATTCAGCGGCGATCGCAACTGCGATTTACGCACGTAATTGGCCGATTGTTGCGTTCTGCGTATGCATCACAGTGCGCGATGACTCCGCAGTGACTGCGCAGACCCATCGCAGAGTGAGTGACCGGAAGTACCGTTTGGGGGCGGTGATGCTGGTGGTGGTCGGAGAAACGCTAGCGTGTCAGTGCGTTTGGACGCCGTTGCTGGGCCGTGCATAAATTATCCTACAGATGTGCCGGGTAACAGCGACTGGGTAACTGAGGTATCAGGGCGAGATGCCCCTGAACGCAGAGTCCCCCTGACACCCTGGGGTATACTGGTTTACAGAAGTGCGAGTTTGTAGAGGTGGAGATGTTGCTGAGAGCAACCAATCAGATTCTATATATTATCTTCTAGAAGGTGCTGGATAAATGATAAGCAGAATCTGGTTGCTATGGGCAACATCACCACTTCTGTAAACCCGTAGTAAGTAAGTATACCCTCCCCTCTGCACACCCCGGTGCCCTGCTGTAGGCTGGCTTTCTGTGAGTGTTGGTTACACGTTACCATGTGCCATCATAGGACGTGATGTAAAACTTGCTGGCACATTGTGTGTATATATATATATATATATATATATATATATATGTGTTTTCTGCCTCGTGTAACCGTGCTGTCCCCTGTAGGTGATCGCAGATGCTTAGAGCTACAAGAGAAGCCTTATCGGGCACCACATGGGCACTGTCCTGCGTGTTGTACCGTGTATGTGTGTTGTGATATCTGATATGTCACATAAGTATCACGTCTCGCGCCCGCCTGCACAACACTCAGCTAGAGGCTATAAAGAAGGGCGAAGCCCTTGCAGGATATTCTAATAATGCTCCAACTCTTCCGGCACATTGTGGACATTAAAACAAATATTTTGTATTTCTTTGGAGTAAAATCCAAAAACCAGAACATTGTTCTCAATAATCTCATAACCCGCAGAAACCTGTACGTGGTCCGGATACAGTCAGTGACCCCGTTTAGGGTGGGGGAACCTTTTTTGTGGCAATGGTCATTTGGATATTTATAACATCGTTTGCGTACCATGCAGGCCACGCCCCCTCCATGTGACATCACACGGAGGGGGCGGGGCCACAGTCGCAAATGATTACAGCAAAGCCAAGAGCATCCTGAAGATGCTCCGGGGAGCTGTAAGGGCAGCGGTGTGACAATATGAAGCCTCCTAAGGAGGCTCCGGGCGGCTCTGCTGCATAGATTCAGGCTGCAGGGTGACATTCTAGGCCCCCTGATAGCCAGATGAGGCCAGCAGAAAAAAGCTCCTAGATTTATTGAATTTCGAGTCCCGCCTGTGGTTGCCTTGGCAGGGCCAGACCAAATGATTTTGCTGGCCTTATACGGCCTGCGGGCCGGTCGTTCCCCACCCCTATTTTAGATGTAGTTTGAAATAATTCGATTTCACTCAGATGTGTCTCCTGCACTCTGGAACTGAACGAGTGTTTCCGGCGATATAAGAATTACGCAGTCAAAGGACACGTGTTTTTATGTCGCTGTGTGAAAGCCGTAGATTTGTATGAGGGGGGGTCTCACAGGTGATGGTAGCCAAGCGTGGGCAATTTGTGGGCTACAGTTCCCCTCAGGAGTAAGTGTTTGTGACACTCATCAGGTGGATCTGGGTAAGACCACAAATGCTGGACAGCTTTAATTTTGCCCTCCCTAATCTGGCGCTGTGCTCTGCACTGAAGTGGTGGTGCTGACAGATCTGGACACTGGCTCTGTGCTCTGCACTGAAGTGGTGGTGCTGACAGATCAGGATAGGACACCATGCTCTGCAGGAACATAACATTGTAGAGATGTGCTCTGTGGTGGCATAGCATTGCTTGGAGACCTTGATTCTAGGTTGTGCCTTGTGGAGACTTCGCGTTGCTGACAGATCTGGAGGCTAGCGCCGTGTTCTGCTATAATGTTACTTAATGATCAGGACGCTGGGCACATGCTCTGCGGTGACGTAGCTTTGTATAGAAACCTTGATGCTGGCGTTGAACTCTGCAGTGATGTAACATTGCTGAATGATCAGGACATTGGCGCAATGCTCTGCAGTGACATACAGTATTTGGGTTTGTTTTACGCTGTTACTGTTAGACCTCCCTGTTCCGGTTATATCCGAGTCTGTATGTGTCATGCAGTGTAGATTGTAAGCTCAGATGACTAGTGTGTTACTTGAAATAGATGCTCCTTTGTTCTAATCTCTAATGTATTGGAAGTTAATCTTCTTAGAGGCTATGAGCAGGGAGAGACTTTTCTCACGCAATCATCTGCTTCCCAAGCAGCGACCTTTCTAAATGTTTTATGTGGCGTAAAATAATCGTCTACCCAGAGCGTCATACCTGCAATTCAGCATAAAGTCTCTATATGATTCTATATTAAACTGTAAAGTGAACTAAACGACAGCATTTAGAAATAAACGGCATAATCTAACCTCTCCCATCCCCGGCTCTAATTCAGCAGGACAGTCCTGGCGTGCGTATACAGACCTGCCATCGATGGCCTATTCCTGAGCAGTCTGACTGGGTTTACTTGGTCACTCCCAGGTTTTAGGGATGTGGGGATTCCTCTCATTTCGTTGCAGGAGGCTAATTCGTTGCCACCTAGCTCCTACACTGGCACCCAGGGGTAAACTTACTGGGGTGCGATTTTGGTGGATTTGGTTTTTTCTGCAATTTCCTTATGATTTACTAAAGGCGAACTTAAATCGCACGACTTTTGACTGCAGTAGACTTCATTAGACCATCGGACCAAACATTGCATGGTTACCATTGACAAGAATAGAAATCGCAGATTAACTAAGAATCATGTTTGGCAAATCGATCAAAATCGCAGCACAAAGCACAAAATGGTGGTGGAGTGGCGGGTTTGTCCGAAGCACTTCACAGATCAGTATGATCTGTGCAGGCTTTGGTGTATTACTGGGTATATAAAGGATTATTATTAAACAGAATTTTTTTTATTGCGTGGGGACCCCCTGAAAAGCGTAACCCAGTATGGTACTGGAAAATCAGAGAAAACACCCCCCTATTTCCAGTAACCAGCATCGGGCTGAACCAGCGGGTGGGGTTACACTATAGCAGAGACACACAGCGTGGTGTTCACCACCCATTATGTACACCAGCCCCAAACTGGTCAGCCCTGGGATGGAAAGCCTGGGAAAGTGGGGACCCCAAAAACAAAATTGGGTTCCCCCTCCTGAGGATCAACCAGTCCTGGGCGAAAAGCCCAGGACTCATCCCTGCACCCCTGTAGGTGGTGGTGTACGGGGGAAATTCGCGTCCCTGCCGGGCGCTCAGTCCCGGACGCACAAAGACGTTTCTGTCTGCCGCAGCTGGACAGATCCCAGGGAGATGACGATTGGTTGCGAACAGTCATTTCTATTCCAGGCAATGGATAAAGGACGTTACATTACAGCGTACACCCTGCTCATTATACATGTCTCTCTAGTATTTCTTGTTTCTCCTGCTGTATACTGTACATCGCGGCCTGATGTGCTGGCACTTTATAGATGGGTGACAAACCACGTACAGCAAGTGACCTGACCGTGCGGGCAGTGATTACTGGATCTCCCATATAGGTCATGTCCTATAGGAAGTGTAACAGGACAGGGACACGTAACAGTCTGACCCAATCTCCGAGCCTTTTGCTGGTAGCTGCATATACCAATTATCAATCGTCTGCAGTATACAGGAGGTATTATTAGCATCATACAGACAGATAATGTAATGTGCAATATGCTGATGGGTGAGGATTACGGATTCCCTACTCCCAGATAGGAGATGGGATCAGACTGGGCGCTGCGCTGGCTGTGGAGGGGTGTCGGGCTGGGAATTGGGACTCAGCAGTGAGAGGATGAGAGACAGTGATTGTCCTGTAATCCTCAGTGACAGGTGTCGGACACAATCAGCCATAGCAGCCCGTCCTGTGTAACCCTACCCTTCACGCCCTGTGCGCTGGCTGTCTGTCTGCTGCGCTCTGGGTGTTGTGTCATGCTAAAATCTGCTGTGTATAATATATATATTTTACAGTGGTGCTTGAAAGTTTGTGAACCCTTCAGAATTTGTTACATCTCTGCTGAAACTTGGCCTAAAACTACGTCAGATTGTCATACAAGCCCTAAAAGTAGATAACGAGGAACCGAATCAAATAAATGAGGAAAAAAAAAATTTAGACATGCTATTTTTTTTTTTTTTCTTCTTTGAGGAAGATGATCCAATATCGCATATCTGTGAGTGGCAAAAGTATGTGAACCTTTAGACTTAGCAGATATTTTGAAGCTGAAATTAGAGTCCGGTTTTTTCAATCTGAGATGACAGTGAATGCACAACCTGTCTTTTTAAAAGCACAGGGACCTCTCGGAGTCTGATGGTCACAACACACGTTTGTGGAAGTGTATCATGCCACGTACAGAGGAGGCTTCTGAGGACCTCAGAAGAAGAGTTGTTGATGCTCATCAGGCTGGAAAAGGTTACAAAACCGTCTCGAAAGAGTTTGTGCTCCACCAATCAACAGTCAGAAAGATTGTGTACAAATGGAGGAATTTCCAGACGATTTTTACCCTCCCCGGGAGCGGTCGGCCAACAAAGATCACGCCAAGAGCACCGCGTCTAATAGATCACAAGGTCACAA
Source organism: Taudactylus pleione (assembly GCA_031769625.1). Lineage (NCBI taxonomy): Eukaryota > Metazoa > Chordata > Amphibia > Anura > Myobatrachidae > Taudactylus > Taudactylus pleione. Next base: position 8,615 of record JAUIMM010000721.1, read on the forward strand.
AGGAACCCAAGGTAACCTCTAAGCAACTGAAGGCCTTCCTCACATTAGCTAATGTTCATGAGTCCATCATCAGGAGGACACTGAACCACAATGGTGTGCATGGCAGGACTGCAAGGAGAAAGACGCTGCTCTCCAAAAAGAACATTACTGCCCATCTGCAGCTTGCTAAAGATCACCTGGACCAGCCAGAAGACTATTGGGACAATGTTTTGTGGACAGATGAGTGCACGCTTTTTGGTTTAAATGAGAAGCGTTATGTTTGGAGAAAGGAGAACCCTGCAATCCAGCATAAGAACCTCATACCAGTGACACACAATGTAGTGTTCACTCTAGCTCCGGCGGCAGGCAGGGCACCGGAGCTAGAGAGGGCACTTTTGTGCGCCCACCTGAAAAGGGGGCATTTCTATAAGACTCATCCCCTGGTCGTCACTCTTGGGGGCGTGCCCGGCGCTTACAGACACGCTGGGCAGCCTCCAAGCGCTGCAGACAGGGAGAATACATGCCGGGCGCGTGTGCCCGGCGTCTATTCTCCGGCGGTGACCGGGTCACCGCACATTTCTCCACCCGTGGGACACTGTGACCCGCGGGTGAAGACAGCACCCGCAGGCTGTGAGGGCAGGGCGCTTTTTGCCCTCCTTCTGGAGGGCAGGGTGCTTCTTGCCTTCCAGAAGGAGGGCAGGGCGCTGTGCCCAGCTACAGCCTAGCAGAAACGCTAACAATGGTGGTGGTATCATGGTTTGGGCCTATCTTGCTGCATCTGTTCCAGGATGACTTGCCATCATTGATGGGACAATTAATTCTGAATCATACCAGAATATTCTAAAGGAAAACGTCAGGACGTCTGTCCATGAGCTGAATCTCAAGAGAACGTGGGTCCTACAGCAAGACAACGACCCATAGCACACAAGTCATTCCACCAAAGAATGGTTATAGAATAATAAATTATACGTTTTGGAATGGCCAAGTCACAGTCCTAGAAATGTTGTGGAAGGACCTGAAGTGAGCAGCTCATGGGAGGAAACCCACAAACATAACAGAGGTGAAGCTGTTCTGTACGGAGGAATGGGGTCAAATTCCTCCAAGCCGATGTTCAGGACTAATCAGCAATTACCGGAAACGTCTAGAAGCCATTATTGCTGCACAAGGGACTCGTACCAGATACTGAGAGCAAAGGTTCACATACTTTTACCACTCACAGATATGTGATATCGGATCATTGGTCTGATTTGGTTTCTCTTTATCTACTTTTAGGACTTGTGTGAAAATCTGAGGGAGGTTTAGGCCAAATATCAGCAGAAATATAGAAAATTATGAAGGGTTCACAAACATTCAAGCACCACTGTGTGTATACAGGTAATGCACAATACTGGCTACATATACATTACCTGGGACTGCACAATACTGGCTACATATACATTACCTGGGACTGCACAATACTGGCTACATATACATTACCTGGGACTGTACAATACTGGCTACATATACATTACCTGGGACTGTACAATACTGGCTACATATACATTACCTGGGACTGTACAATACTGGCTACATATACATTACCTGGGACTGTACAATACTGGCTACATATACATTACCTGGGACTGCACTATACTGGCTACATATACATTACCTGGGACTGCACTATACTGGCTACATATACATTACCTGGGACTGTACTATACTGGCTACATATACATTACCTGGGACTGTACAATACTGGTTACATATACATTACCTGGGACTGTACAATACTGGCTACATATACATTACCTGGGACTGCACAATACTGGCTACATATACATTACCTGGGACTGCACAATACTGGCTACATATACATTACCTGGGACTGCACAATACAGGCTACATATACATTACCTGGGACTGCACAATACTGGCTACATATACATTACCTGGGAATGCACTATACTGGCTACATATACATTACCTGGGAATGCACTATACTGGCTACATATACATTACCTGGGACTGTACAATACTGGCTACATATACATTACCTGGGACTATACAATACTATCTACATATACATTACCTGGGACTGTACAATACTGGCTACATATACATTACCTGGGACTGTACAATACTGGCTACATATACATTACCTGGGACTGTACAATACTGGCTACATATACATTACCTGGGACTGTACAATACTGGTTACATATACATTACCTGGGACTGTACAATACTGGCTACATATACATTACCTGGGACTGTACAATACTGGCTACATATACATTACCTGGGACTGTACAATACTGGTTACATATACATTACCTGGGACTGTACAATACTGGCTACATATACATTACCTGGGACTGTACAATACTGGCTACATATACATTACCTGGGAATGCACAATACTGGCTACATATACATTACCTGGGACTGTACAATACTGGCTACATATACATTACCTGGGACTGTACAATACTGGCTACATATACATTACCTGGGACTGCACAATACTATCTACATATACATTACCTGGGACTGCACAATACTGGCTACATATACATTACCTGGGACTGCACAATACTGGCTACATATACATTACCTGGGACTATACAATACTGGTTACATATACATTACCTGGGACTGTACAATACTGGCTACATATACATTACCTGGGACTGTACAATACTGGCTACATATACATTACCTGGGACTGCACAATACTGGCTACATATACATTACCTGGGACTGTACAATACTGGCTACATATACATTACCTGGGACTGTACAATACTGGCTACATATACATTACCTGGGACTGCACAATACTGGCTACATATACATTACCTGGGACTGTACAATACTATCTACATATACATTACCTGGGACTGTACAATACTGGCTACATATACATTACCTGGGACTGTACAATACTGGCTACATATACATTACCTGGGACTGTACAATACTGGCTACATATACATTACCTGGGACTGTACAATACTGGCTACATATACATTACCTGGGACTGCACAATACTGGCTACATATACATTACCTGGGACTGTACAATACTGGCTACATATACATTACCTGGGACTGTACAATACTGGCTACATATACATTACCTGGGACTGTACAATACTGGCTACATATACATTACCTGGGACTGTACAATACTGGCTACATATACATTACCTGGGACTGTACAATACTGGCTACATATACATTACCTGGGACTGCACAATACTGGCTACATATACATTACCTGGGACTGTACAATACTGGCTACATATACATTACCTGGGACTGTACAATACTGGCTACATATACATTACCTGGGACTGTACAATACTGGCTACATATACATTACCTGGGACTGTACAATACTGGCTACATATACATTACCTGGGACTGCACTATACTGGCTACATATACATTACCTGGGACTGCACTATACTGGCTACATATACATTACCTGGGACTGTACTATACTGGCTACATATACATTACCTGGGACTGTACAATACTGGTTACATATACATTACCTGGGACTGTACAATACTGGCTACATATACATTACCTGGGACTGCACAATACTGGCTACATATACATTACCTGGGACTGCACAATACTGGCTACATATACATTACCTGGGACTGCACAATACTGGCTACATATACATTACCTGGGACTGCACATTACTGGCTACATATACATTACCTGGGACTGTACAATACTGGCTACATATACATTACCTGGGACTGTACAATACTGGCTACATATACATTACCTGGGACTGCACAATACTGGCTACATATACATTACCTGGGACTGTACAATACTGGCTACATATACATTACCTGGGACTGTACAATACTGGCTACATATACATTACCTGGGACTGTACAATA